>CM047870.1:4433745-4618699 GCA_026212405.1 Petrea volubilis
TGCTAAAAACCCTATTTAACAAAATTGGTATTAATTTAAATTGAAAATAATAGCACGAGGCCATTAAAGTTTATCTTATTTTTTTAGAAAATGTTGATTATTACCAAAAAAAAGAAAAGAAAAGAAAAGAAAAATATTGATTACGGTATAACATAAATATTTGAGAATATTTTATTTTTTAAAGGAATATTATGAATGAATAAAAACTAATGAAATTGGTCACATTATTATATTATTATTAGACATATCACCCTAATAATTTTTTAAGATTATTTTGATTTTTTATAAATTTTTCTTGATAGTAGCTTTTCTTATGAGTAAGCTATTAAAATTAATCTATCATAGGCTTAGAATATGAAAGTTTTACAAGATCAAATAAACATTTTAATTTTTTTTAGAAAAATAATTATCAAGCTTGATAGTAGCTTGTACTTCCTTTCAATATTTGCAAACCAATAGATGTGCATTTATACTACTATTAACTTATACAATTATTTATTATCTATATTTACTTAAATATAACTATTTATATTTCTATGTTAAAGTATTTCTAATAGTTCTTTCCTTTATTATTGATTTTAGGTATGTTTAAAATATTTTTTTCAAGACCTGTCAAAAAAATATATTAATCATAATTCATATGCCTATCTTCCTAGTTGTTTAAGGACAGGCTTAGAACACGTAAAACTCATCACTACCTGGTAAGGGCGTTGAGACCATTGCAAGATCATTCCTATTGAAATTAAATATGTTTAACGTAAATTTTGAAATTCTTTCTTTCATGTATACGTATATTAAGATAATATTGAATAATCATAAACTTTATATCATTTGTCTAAAGTCCATTCACATATGATTTTTTGTAATAAACTTTGACTGAAATAATTCTTAACTGTACTATATGTCGGTCTTGTATTCATTAAGTAATAAATATAGAATAACTGAACTATCATTCTTACCCATTATATTTGTGAAACTTCTAGTTTATAGTAAATCAAATATTATTAAATGAGCATGCATAAATATTATTCACTATCGCTCATATAAGGTTATTTTAATTATCACAAAAAGAAAAAAAATGTAAAACACTTAAAAGTTCTTCTTCTTCTTCTTTTTATTATTATTATTATTATTATTATTATTTTTTTTTTTTTTCAAATTATTTTTTTTCTTTTCTTAATTGATTCTTCATTTAATGCGAAGTTTGTGTAACATAATATATCTCCACTTAAATTTTTTTATATTTATTTTGCCACCGACATATTTAAGTTTTCCATTTCTACATTATCATTTATTTAGTAAAATTTATTTTTGTATGACAAAATGAATGGTATAGAGTCAAACTAAAAGTCAAACTCTTTATTCATAGTTATGTATTTATTTCATCTAGTGTTCAATTTGAAATCTAACTCTTAATTTTTAAATTACTAAAAGACCGTGAATAAATATTATTTACTATCACTCATATAGAGTTATTTTAGTCTTCACAAAAAAAGAAAGAAACGTAAAACACTTATAAATTATTCGCAATTAATTAAAAGTCCAACTCTTTATTCATAGTTATGTATTTATTTCATTTAGTGTTCAATTTAAAATCTAACTCTTAATTTTTAAATTACTAAAAAATTGTGAATAAATATTATTTATTATCACATATATAAGATTTTTTTAATTTTCACTAAAAAAAAATATATAAAACAACTATAAGTTACTTGTACTTTTATAATAAGAAGAAAGATAACAGAAAGGGCAAAAGATATAGGCCTTCAACAGCGTCACCTAACAAACAATACAAATTTCACACTGTTTCTGGTCTAATAACGCCAGCCAGTCACACCGCAACTTGAAATATTTTATGCATTTCGATCTTTTTCATAAATTATTTCAAACTTGAAGCACTAAAAAAGTCGTCGGCTGCGGAAAATAAAGACGTCAGATATGGACAAAAACAAATAAAATAGCACAAATCAGTAGCTCTGCTGAAAAAACATGACTATAATATTGTTGCTAAATAAATTTGAGTTGAAATATAAAAAAAAAAAAAAATCCTGTGTAAGTTTAAATTTAAAGACACGTGTTCAATTTCATTCTTTACAAATAGAAATAATTAAATGATTCGCATGATAAACTAAGGGACCCTCCATTCAACTCTGCGGGCTCTAAAATCCTAAATCCCCATAATTGCATTGGATAATGGGGGGTGTTTTTGTTAAATAGCCTTTTCAAATTTTTTTTTTAATTAAATAGTCCTCAAGTTTTAATCTTTAGCTAGATAGCTTTTTTGTTTATTAACTCTAATTAAATGAGATTTAGATAAATAATCATCTAACTTTTAGACATTATATTTTAATCCCTAAAATCAAGAATATTGCAACCCACGATCAAAACCCTCGTCTCATTTCTCAGACAACCTGCGATTTCTTTGGGTAGTATTTTTCCTTCCACATTGTAGTCGAATATTGACAACCTGCGATTTCTCAGACAACCTGCGATTTCTTTGGGTAGACAAACTGTACAAGAGTTTCTTCACAAAAAAGACTTAACTACTTAAGGTAAGAACGCCCTTTTTTGTGGTTTTAATACTAGATTTGAGTAGTACATTCTGTATAGAGCACCATTATTGCATCATTTCATAATGGGTTTTGGAAAATAACCATTAATTCGACAGTTGGGTTGGTGGTTCACCATTAATGGCGATCCCGTGCACAGGGAAGTGAAACAGTTAAACCTTGTGTGATCGATTGATTGACCGTAACTTATCGATTAAGAGATCTCTTGATGCATGTGATCGCTTGATCGACCATGAGATATCGATTAAGCGATCTTGTGTGAATGGTCGATCTCTTAATCGACCATCCTATATCGATTAATCGATGTATTTGTGATCGATTAATCGACCACATTTATCGATTAATCGATCTTCTACCACATATATCGATTAATCGACCATAAAATATCGATTAAGCGATCTTCTTGTCTTTATATCGCCTAATCGACCAGTTGATATCGATTAATCGATGTATTTGTCATCGATTAATCGACCATAATATATCGATTAATCGACCATGTTATATCGATTAATCGATCCTTTATTTTCTGTCGATCGATCGTTTTTATTATTATTATTTTTTGGCGCTCGTGATAATTTTGCATTTCTGTTATCTTATAATATAGGTATTTGGCAGCAAATATGGAGGAAGAATTTGTTGTAGGTGTTGAATTTGGCGAGTGGGTAGAAGAAGAGGCTTGTTTTAAGTGGACAGGGAAATGCAAAGTAACGACACCTTTTGTTGTTACTAAAGACATTTCTTTCAATAGCTTGATTGATAAAATTATTGAGAAGGGGCAACTAAGTTGTTCACAGGCTAATGTTAATGTGAAGTATATGATAACAAAGGCACCTCCTCCACCACACATAACACATCCAGCTGAAATAAAGTCGGACGATGATTTGAAGGTATACTTTGCTGATGTTGCTAGTGAGGGTTGGAGACCAATTCTAAAAGTATCGGTGTTCAAGTCGAATATTGATGGTTTCAACTTTTACAATAATGACAATTATTTGAACAATGAAAATCCAGTATATGGTTGTACATCAATTGGTGACAATGACAATGTGGAGGAGCAATACACAGAGGAACTGCTTCACAATGATGTTATGGTCCACGAAGATGTCGCTATGACTCAAGAACTACATGAAGTGGATTTTGATGTCGCAGAAGAACCCATTTATAAAGAACATATTTCAAGTGATAGGAGTGTGATAGGAAGTCAATCACGACATGCGTTTGATGATAGGTCGGAGTTTCAAGTGGGGTGTTTGTTTAATAACAAAGCCGAAGTAGTAAGAAAAATTCAACTCATTGCTGTGAAAGCAAAGTTTGAGTATTCCGTCAAAAGATCAAACAAATCATTATATGTTGTAGCATGTGTGAGCCCAACATGCAAGTGGTGGATTCGTTGTTGTAAGTATATGAATTCGGAGAAATTTATTGTCAAGAAATATATTAGTGAGCACACATGTGGGCTGGATCATATATCAGGCCAACATCCCCAAGCATCGGCCAATCTCATAGGAGAATGTATCAAGGACCAATTTGTCAAAGGGGAAGGACTCACACCTAGCGGAGTGCAGACTTATGTAGAAAAAAATTTAGGATGTTCTGTGAGTTATTGGAAATGTTGGAGAGGGCGACAACTTGCAAAGGATTTTGTGAGGGGAACAGCAGAGCATGGGTATGCAGTTCTTGAGGCCTATCGTTTCATGTTGGAGTCAGAAAATAACGGAACCAAGACAGATTTGGTGGTCAACTCTAAAAATCAGTTTCAATTCTTTTTTGTAGCATTTGGCCAATGCATACGTGGTTTTTCATTTATGAGGAAGGTAATAGCTGTTGATGGATGCTTTCTTAAAGGAAAGTATGGCGGTACATTGCTAGTGGCCACTACACAAGACAGTGAGAAGCATATTTATCCTATTGCATGGGCTGTGGTTAACTCTGAGAATGACCGTTCATGGGAGTGGTTTTTTAAAAATCTAAAAGATATAATTCCCGATAGTCACGAGATATGCATAGTATCCGATAGACACGGCTCTATCAAGAAGGCTGTGCAACGTGTTTATCCTTTAGCACATCATGGGTATTGCATGAAACACATTGCCGAGAACTTGAAGCAAAAGTTTAGATGCGGTGATATCCTTAATCTATATTACTCGGCAGCTAAATCTTACACAGTTGGTGAGTTCCAACAACATTTCAGCCAAATACGCCAACTTAAAAGTAAAGTGGCTGACTACCTCGAAAAAGATATTGGCTTCGTGCGTTGGAGTAGAGCTTATTTTCCTGGTAATAGGTATAATATTATGACGACTAATATTGCGGAGTCTATCAACTCAAGACTTCTAAACGAAAGGGAATTTCCAATTGATGCTCTTTTTAACGCAATCCAACAAATCTCGTCAGAGTGGTTTTGTGACCGTCGTACGGAGATGGTTAAATGCAATACACGATTGGTTCCATCAAAAGAAAGTGAACTTCGTGACAGTTTGGAAAACTCAGCATCTCTTGACGTTGTACAACTCAATGTGCATGAGTACCATGTGCGTGGCTACGGTCCGAATGTTGTTGTTGATCTTAACAATAATCGATGCAGCTGTAAAGTATTTGATATTGATAGGGTCCCATGCCCTCATGCCATAGCTGCTTTTAGACATCAGAATTTGCCCGATTTTGGTATGAGATTGTACTCAGCATGCTCTTCTGCATATAGAACTGATGAGTTTTTGCATGCTTATGCAGAAACAATCTATCCTATTTCTCCGGAGGATTTGTGGGTGGTTCCTAAATCGATAAAAGATATTATCATTAATCCCCCTCATGTAAATCCATCAAAAGGCAGGAAAAGAGTCAAGAGGATCCCAACTGCTTGTGAGGTTCATCAGAAGAAGAACAAGTGCGGACGATGCAATAAGCCAGGTCACAAGAAAGGAACCTGCAAAGAACCCCTTACAAATAACTGAAAAGTGTGGATGTTAGCATTTGTAGTTTATGATCAAGTTTGTGCCTGTAAATATCACTACTTTTAATAAAGGGAATTTCAAGTTGATCATCAAAAGTCTATTTTGAATCAAATTCTTGTGTTTATATATCGAACAATCGACATATTATATCGATCAATCGACATAATACATCGACCGATCGATATATTATGTCGATTGATCGATATCTCCACTTGTAGTATTCTGTCCAATTTTTGAAGGCCAAGCCTTAAGCAAAGAAAAACGTCGATCAGTCGACATGGAATATCGAACGATCGACACATTTCATCGATCAATCGACATAAGTTATCGATTGATCGATATACCCATTCCTCGTATTCTGACCAGTTTCAGAAGCACAAGTGTTGGAACCAAAAAAAAAAAAAAAAAAAAAAAAGTCGATCAGTCGACATGGAATATCGAGCAATCGACAATGTACATCGATCACTCGACATAAGCTATCGATTGATCGATATTACCACAACTTGTATTCTGACCAATTTCAGAGGCCCAAGCCTTAAAAGCAAAGAAAAAAGTCGATCAGTCGACATTAAATATCGAACAATCGACAAAGTAAATCGATCATTCGACATTATTTGTCGATGGATCGATATCTCCACGCCTTAAAGCAAAGAAAAAAGTCGATCAGTCGACAAAAAAATCGAGCAATCCAGTGATACAATCGATCAATCGACACAATGTCTCGATTGATCGATATTACCACAACTTGTATTCAATCATAATATAAACTATATATATATATATTTATAGTATGACATATTTATATAAAATACAAATATATATATATATATAGTCTGACATACTATATATCACCACAACTAGCTATATATACATAATACATATATATCCAATCATAATATAAAAATATCTATATCTATAGTATGACGTATATATACAATTGCAATACATACATAATACATATATATCTAATCATAATATAAAAATATATATATCTATAGTATGACATATATATACAATTGCAATACATAATACATATATATCTAATCATACTATAGTATGACATATATATACAATTGCAATACATAATACATATATATCTAATCATAATATAAAAATATATATATATCTATAGTATGACATATATATACAATTGCAATACATAATACATAATATATATATATCTAATCATACTATAGTATGACATATATATACAATTGCAATACATAATACATATATATCTAATCATAATATAAAAATATATATATCTATAGTATGACATATATATACAATTGCAATACATAATACATATATATCTAATCATAATATAAAAATATATATATATCTATAGTATGACATATATATACAATTGCAATACATAATAGATATATATCTAATCATAATATAAAAATATCTATATCTATAGTATGACGTATATATACAATTGCAATACATACATAATCCATATATATCTAATCAATATATAAATATATATATATATATATCTATAGTATGACATATATATACAATTGCAATACATAATAGATATATATCTAATCATACTATAGTATGACATATATATACAATTGCAATACATACATAATACATATATATCTAATCAATATATAAATATATATATATATATATCTATAGTATGACATATATATCTAATCAATATATAAATATATATATATATCTATAGTATGATTACTCGATTACTGTTTTGTTCAATATTCTTGTTGTGATCGCTTGATCGATTAAAAAGATCGATTGTTCGATTTTTGTTGTTGGATAACATTTTCTAGTCCTGCTGTGATCGGTTGATCGATTATAGTCATCGCTTGATCGATTACAAGAATCGATAGATCGATTATAAAGATCGATGGATCCATTTTTTACAATATTCTAAATCTTGTTGTGATCGCTTGATCGATTACAAAGATCGATTGTTCGATTTTTGTTGTTGGATAACATTTTCAAGTCTTGCTGTGATCGGTTGATCGATTATAGTCATCGATAGATCGATTATAAAGGTCGATGGATCGATTTTTGCAATATTCTAAATCTTGTTGTGATCGCTTGATCGATTACGAAGATCGATTGTTCGATTTTTGTTGTTGGATAACATTTTCAAGTCTTGCTGTGATCGGTTGATCGATTATAGTCATCGATAGATCGATTATAAAGATCGATGGATCGATTTTTGCAATATTCTAAATCTTGTTGTGATCGCTTGATCGATTACGAAGATCGATTGTTCGATTTTTGTTGTTGGATAACATTTTCAAGTCTTGTTGTGATCGGTTGATCGATTATAGTCATCGATAGATCGATGGATCGATTTTTGCAATATTCTAAATCTTGTTGTGATCACTTGATTGATTACGAAGATCGATTGTTCGATTTTTGTTGTTGGATAACATTTTCAAGTCTTGCTGTGATCGGTTGATCGATTATAAAGATCGATGGATCGATTTTTGCAATATTCTAATTCTTGTTGTGATCGGTTGATCGATTATCAAGTTCGCTTGATCGATTATTGTGATTCAATATTTACACATCTCAATAAATATTATGATTCAATATTTACAATTTACAAAATTTACAATTACAATTTACAAAATTTACAATTACAATTACACATCTCAATATTTACGCATCTCAAAAAACAATTACAATTTACAAAATTTACACAGAAGCAATTTTACAGTGTTTCAAGTAGGGACAAGTGGATCCATTTTTCCAAAGAACATTTCAGCAGCTAACCGCTTCCGGAACTCGATGATGTTATCGTCGTTCAACTTGTCCATCGCGGTGCCGGTCAAGTGAAATTCGATGAATTTTAATGCATACATCCCACAGTCCCCACTGCAAAAATATATGAAGCACATATATGAGAACAAAAAGAAAGAAGAAGAGAGGAAATGGGATACATTACATAAAAAAGAAAATAAATACCTTCGCTTATTAAATGGACATTTGTCTAGATGTAAACTCCATTTTTGTTCAAGCAGCTTGCCCAACGCCCCAAAGTGACCCGTCTCTCTCAAGACTTTGGGGAATAATAAACATGCTGGTGCGAGCAGCTTCTTAAGCTCTGGACCCCGACAAACTTTATTGTTGCAATCTAGAACATGCACTTCCCCCTTATCCAAAATCCATGCGACGGCAACCCAATGCTGATTCTGTATGTTCAACACCCCATAGACTTTCTTGAATTCCACCCATGGGTCGGCATATTTTGGTTCATTGCCATTTGCATAGTCTAATAATTTCGGGATAATATGCATGAGTTCGATTGCATTATTCAAAGACTCGTTGTCGGTGTACCTACAGCTATCAACTTTGGAGGGTTCCACTCCAACAAGAAGCCGATCATAAGCATGTTCTAGCAGCTGCATAAACTGACAATCGACAAAACCTACGTCTTGATCATACAAAGTTGGATAATTCCTCTGTCTAATCCTCATAAGACATAAAGCTTCGTCGATATGCTGCAAAAATAAAAAAAATATGTCAAGAATTTAATAAGGAAATAAATATCGATCACTCGACGAAAAAATCGATCAATCGATGAACCTATCGATCAATCGATAAACAAAAATCGAGCGATCGATGAATGTATCGATCAATCGATAAACAAAAATCGAGCGATCGATGAGTGTATCGATCAATCGAGTAAAAATATCGATCAATCGACAATTCTAATTTTATTTTATCAATATATATCGATCAATCGATAATAAACATCGATCCATCGATATATATATCGATCAATTGACACAATAATCGATCAATCGATAGTTTATTTTTATTGAACAAAAACTGTAACTTACCTCTGATTGGAGCCATAGGCCTTCACCCAAAAGCGTGTGGAAAAATGGCTTGTCCAACGTCCCCATTTTACCACAAACCTTTTTGCCTTCTGGGTCTGATTCATACCACTGTAAGAAGTCAGATAACCTTTTTGAATCAAGTGGCATAAACAAATCAGGCTTGGATGGTTGGGCAGCCACTTTCGCTTTCTTCCCTTTCCCACCCTCTTGAGTGAACGGAGACTTCGCGTATTTGCTTTTCTTTTTCGTTCTCTCCGGTTTCTTGTCCACCAATGCATACAGCAAGTCAATTCTTTTTTCTGTCTTCTCCATTCGTTCAGTCAGAAAATTTTTCAACCCGAGAATTCCATCATCAATGCTTTTAATTTTTTCCATAATTTCAATCGATGATGGATACGCACCGGCTTCCTTGGGTTGGGCAGAAGTGACTTGCTCCTTGATAGACTTCAGTTGTTCAATGATTTCATCATGATGTGCACACGATGAAGATGGAGACTCCCTCACTTCCTTGGGTTGAGCTGAAGTGACTTGCTCGTTGATGCATTTCAATTGTTCCATTATTTCATCGTGATGCGCACACGATGATGGTGGACGAATGTCTTCCTCAAGAGGCAGGCTTGGTTTGGGGGCAGGAGTTCTATTCAGGCTTGGTTTTGGGGAGGGAGGTGGGGTTCTTGAGACTGTCGCTTCCTCATGATGCTGGAAATGTGGCGTCCCTTCGCGTTTAAACTCAATTAAGTCAGCATCATGCTCAGAAGGAGACCTCAATTCTGTAATCCCTTCCAAGTCTCGAGTGAGTTGATCGATTAGATCGTCAGAAATCTCTTGCAGATCATCAAATAATCTCATGTACGGCTCTCTCAACTCCCTCTTTGTTGGGTGTAGGAAGGGACGCACGACCACCTCTTTGCATTTTGAGATTGCATCTTCAACCATCTCAAAAGGCAACTTTTCCGATTTTGTGGCATGCCACCTCACAATTCTTGGAAGTGGCAACAACGGATCATCCTCATCTGGAACCATGGGCAACCCGATGTTCTCAAAAGCAGGGACAGCCTCATAAGCCCAAGCCTAAATGCAAAGAAACAAATTGATCAATTAAAGAATATCCTGAAAATTTTCAAAACATCGATCAATCGACAACATGTATCGATCAATCGATAAATCATATCGAACGATCGATGTCACACAGTCGATCAATCAACAGTGTATCGTTTGATCAACAAATGCAATCGATCACTCGATACTAGGTATCGATCGATCGACGACAACACTTTCGATCAATCGACATAACAGTCGATCAATCGATATAAAGATCGATTGATCTACAACATAAATCGATCAATCGATACATTTAGTCGATCAATCGATTATAATGATCGATCAATCGACATTTGAATAGAAATATGAGTTTACATGTAAGGCCCAAGGAAATCCGACAATATTGTAGGACTCTGTTTTTCGGAAGTCTTCTCCTTTTTGAACCCATTGGAAATATTTTTTCTTCAATTCTCTTGTCCGGAGAGACTCCATTGTCATCACAAACGACTCCCTTCCCCATGGATAAGAATTGAAAAATTCCAGATTGTTGACAAAGAGAAGAAGGTCTTCGTTCACGTTTTTGTGGTCGTCCTTGGCCAAAAGGAATGTATGAACAAACCATACGAGACATAGTTTGAACTTGTCTTCTGCCGAAAAACTTCTCTTTTTCATGCATTCATCCAAGTCTGGAATTTTTACTGACTGTTTCTTATTACCCAGAACCTTCTGCAAGAAATTTTTGCTCTTCTCGTCGTTTCTCATCTTGTCCATTTCATTATTGGGAGGGAGGGGACCACAATTCAGACCAGTGACTATGGCGAACTCCGGCATGCCAAAACGAATGGGTTTGTTGTCGATGGCAAACCATAGCTCCCACTTCTTCTTGCACTGAATCTGACGGAGCATAAGGTAATGGCAGAGTTGTCCAGAAAATGACCAGAAATTCGTTATACGTAATAAATGGCCAAAACAGGTTTCAGAGAACCTCGACAACATATTCTCTTCCAAACCCATTAAAACTTCCTCCATTTTCCGAAGCTTAGCAACAGAAGATCTCACAGTCACCCTCACTGGGAAGTATTTGATGTCATCCAATATTGTCCGGAGTTGGTAACTATTAAAACTGATAGACCGCGAACAAGATGGAATGGATAGCTCATCATCAACTGGAACATCCTCTTCTTTATTTTTCTATGTTCAAACAAAACACCAAAAAATCAGTTAATAGTGCAAAACCTTAAACCCTAAACCCTAAATCGATAAGGACAATCGCTTAATCGACATTAAAATCGATCAATCGACATTTAAATCCCTCAATCGACAATGACAATCGACCAACGGTTACGGTTGAAAGACGAGCATTAACGACCAATGGATTAAAGTACCTGTTCTTCTTGTGGAGCAGCACCGGTTTCCACGTTAACCACTGGCTCGTTCGTCAACGGCTCGTTCACCAACGGCTCGTTCACCAGTGGCTCGTTCACCAATGGCTGTTGTGCTTCTTGTGGTACAGCATCGATTTGTTGGTCTTTCCTTTCTTCCATTTTTAACAGGTCTTGTAGTAAAGGGCAAACGTGATTAAAGTTTTCAAGGGATTTTTTTGGAAAATCGACGAGACAAAGAGGGGAGAATTAAATTTTTTGGGATTTTATCAGGGTTTCACGACGATTTTTTGAGTTCTCGAATGGATTCCAACTGAGATGAGGAAGGAGGAATGTGAAGCGTCTCTGAGAAGGAACTAAGAAAGTGTACCGCGCGGGAGTCTATTATGATGATACACTATGATCGATCAATCGATATATGAAGATCGATCGAGCGATATATGATAATCGATTAATCGACATATTAAGATCGATAAATCGACTTATTTGAATCGATTAAGCGACATGGCTTAATCGATCAAGCGACATGTTGTGATCGATTAAGCGACATGTTGTGATCGATTAAGCGACATGTTTTGATCGATTAAGCAACACGTATAGACGATCGATTGATCGATATAGTATAAATTATAAAATTATTTATTTACAAATCGACCCCCGTCCAATCCTGAAATTTTTAGTTCACTTTATTGACCTTTAAATTATGCCACATCGGATATTTAACTTAAAAAAAAAAAGAAAAAAAAATTTGAGGGCTATTAAATTAAAAAAAAAAACTTGAAAGGTCGGATGAACAAATTTTCGAGGAGTTTTGTTAAATAGCCTTTTCAAGTTTCATTTTTAATTAAATAGCCTTCAAGTTTTAATTTTGAGGTAAATAGCCCTTTTGTTTATTAATCTTAATTAATAGCCAATTAAACTTAAATGGAGTTTAGGTAAATGTTTGTTTAACCTTTAACGTTTATATTTTAACCCTCAAAATCAATTGAATTGCAAAAAAATCCCTAAAACTTAAAAAAAGAACAAGAAAACAAAAATACATTCACAAACCGCACAAATATAAGCAAAATTAACAACTCAAATTTAATTGTATTTCAAAATTAATCAAAGAATCAGTTTGCCCATGTTGAGAGGAGTTAATTAATGGAAATTTTTTTGAGAAATTCTAGCTAGAGGTGGTGAAACGGCGGCAACGGAGTGTGTTCTTTGTCGTTGCCCTTTCCACCGCCTCCGACCAAAAATTCACATTTTTTTTTTCATAAATCAACTCCTCTCATGATGGGCTAGCAAACGATGTCCTCAATTTGAAATTTTAACCAACTTTTATCGTTTAATTTGATGTGTGTGTGCGTGTTTGTGCGTGGGTTTTCCTTTTTCTGTATCTGTCATGTTTTGGGTTTGGGGATTGACTGTGGGTGAGTAATCAAGTGATCGATTAAGCGATCATGTATATTTTACAAACTATTACTTAAGGGACATTAAATATCAATTGACCTAAAACAAAAAAAATATAAGAAAAATTAACTATTTTTCTTGTAAATGAGAAATTAAACATATCTAGTGGATATATTATAGTGTTAAAACAATAAATGGTCAAATTATAAACTTCATTTTGTCAAATTATACACATTTCTCATGATAGTGGTTATGTTTTATAATCATTAGGACTATAGTAAATACAATGAATTAAGAAGTTATATCATATTTTACGTTGCAATTTGTAAACTTATACCAATTTTTCATATAACAATCAAAACGTGTGGTCATACTGGCCAAAGTATATACAATGAACTTTAAAGTTATATGGGAACAATCTAGTTTATCCAATTCATGAGATGGGATTATACAAAACTCAAAGTTGTCTTGCACACATCTCTAAATTGTTGATCTACATATAAAATCCATTTGTACGGGCCTAAAAGTGAAAAATTACAAATGATCGCTTGCAAAAATTTGACAATTGATCCTGAGTATCTGACACATATCGCTTGAGTAACGCAATATGATTGCTTCAAATGATTGTGCACATAACGTGGAAAATGCCAAGAGATTTTAGTTATTTTCTTTGAATCTAGTTACTTATATCATTAAAAAAATGAAATATCATATTTTACACTGTAATTGGTAAAATTATATCGATTTTTCATATAACGATCACAACTTGTGGTCATATTGGCCAAAGTATATACAACAAACTTTGAAGTTATATGGGAACAAAGTAGTTATTTATTGAATTTATGAGATGGGACCATACAAAACTCAAAGTTGATCTACATATATCCCCAAATGATTGATCGACATGCTATATCGCTTAATCGACATGCCATATCGCTCAATCGATATGCCAGATCGCTCAATCGACATAGCATATCGCTCAATCGACATGTTATATCGCTCAATCGACATGCCATATCGCTCAATCGACATAGCGTATCGCTCAATCGACATAGCGTATCGCTCAATCGACATGCCATATCACTCAATCGATATGCCAGATCGCTCAATCGACATAGCATATCGCTCAATCGACATGCTATATCGCTCAATCGACATTCTATATCGCTCAATCGATATGCTATATCGCTTAAGTGATGTGTGATCGATGAAGAACAATCGCTTAATCGACATGCCATATCGCTCGATCGACATGCTATATCGCTCAATCGACATACTATATCGCTCAATCGATATGCTATATCGCTTAAGCGATGTGTGATCGATGAAGAACAATCGCTTAATCGACATGCTATATCGCTCAATCGACATGCCATATCGCTCAATCGACATGCCATATCGCTCAATCGATATGCTAGATCGCTCCATCGACATAGCTTATCGCTCAATCGATATGCCAGATCGATCGACATGCCATATCGCTCAATCGATATGCCAGATCGCTCGATCGACATGCTCTATCGCTTGATCGACATGCTCTATCGCTCGATCGATATGCCAGATCGCTCGATCGATATGCCAGATCACTCGATCGATATGCCAGATCGCTCAATCGACATGCTATATCGCTCAATCAACATGCTATATCTCTTAAGCGATGTGTGATCGATGAAGAACAATCGCTCAAACGACACATAATAATCAATCAAAAATGATCGATTAAGCGACATAAATGATCGATCAATCGATTGTGTTGATCGATCAAGATATATAGTGATCGATCAATCGATTATTTTGATCGATCAAGCAACTATTAAGCACATAACGTACACGATCGTTTGATCGATATCATATAAGTTATAAATTTATTTATTTACAATTCGACCCCCGTCCAACTCTAAACTTATTAGTTTCACTTAATTGACCTTTAAATTATGCCACATCAGATATTTGACTTTAAAAAAAAAGAAAAAATAAATTAAGGGCTATTAAATTAAAAAAAAAACTTGAAAGGTCGGATGAACAAATTTTCTCGGATAATGGGAGTAACATTAAATTTGGAAATATCTAAGTGGGCACGAGGGAATGAGCACAAGGGAACCTTCCTTTTGCCTTTTTATTCCTTCTTCTATTTGTTGTTGTAATCCATTTCTTTTGAAATTATTCTCCACCCCTACGTTATTACTTAAATTTTTATTTCTGTCAATTCTTTTTAAGATAACAATTGAAGATTCTACAAATAACTATTACGATGAGGAAGGCCACCGCTTTTTTTTTCTTTGATTTAAGTAGATGTAATATATTTATATAAAGGCTTAGGTTGTTACATATTTTTAAGGGCAAATTACACTGACTACCCCTGAGGTTTGGCTAATTTATAAAAAAATTTCTACTTTTTAAAAAATTACCAAAAATCCCTCAAGGTTATATTCATATTACAAACTTATTTGAATTTTCAAAAATATCCCTTCCCTTATTTTGGGTGATTTACATTGACCACCCTGAAATTAGGTTAATTTACGAGAAATCCCCTATTGTTTCAAAAATTACCAAAAACCCCCCGAGGTTATACCAATATTACAATTAGCACCTACTTAGGTTGACTTATCAACAACATTAATTCTTTTTTTTTTCTTCTATAATTTTGTTATCATAAAATTTTCATATAATAGAATTGAAAAAAAAATGTGATTATTTATTCAAATAAATATTTTGAATTTAATGCATTAAAGATATCTACCAACACATCAAATATGTCATATTATCGCTAATACGAAGTAAATTTTAAGATAAATAGGTTAGAGTCCTCAGCAAAATAAAATTTTCAAGTGCATTATTTAATTTCAATTTTTTATTTCAATCAATGTTTATATTTCTCATTTCAAATAATGGATATATACGATGCATATAATTATATTTTTCTCAAATATAAGTTTAGCACATATTACGTATATTTAGTATAAATTCATAACATTAAATTCGGAATATTTATTTGAATAAGTAATCACATTTTTTTCCAAATCTATAACATTAAAATTTTATGATAAAAATATTATAGAGGGGAAAAAAAAAAGAATTAATATTGTTCATAAGTCAACCTAAGTAGGTGCTAGTTGTAATATTAGTATAACTTCATGAGGTTTTTGGTAATTTTTGAAACCACAGGGGGTTTCTTGTAAATTAATCTAATCTCAGGGTGGTCAGTGTAAATCACCCAGAAAAAGAGAAGGGGTATTTTCAAAAATTCAACTAAGTTTGTAATATGGATATAACCTTAGGGGGTTTTTGGTAATTTTTGAAAAAGTAGGAGATTTTTGGTAATTTAGCTAAACTTCAGGGGTGGTGAGTGTAATTTTTCCTATTTTTAAAATAGAGGTGTATCAAGTGTCACGAATATATATACTTTTTTGCTTTTCACGCATCACAAGTGTTGCAACCAAGAGGTTATGCCCCCCCCCCCCCCCAAACCCACACCCACACACACACACACACAAGAAAAAGGGCAAAAAAAAAAAAAAAAAACAATCTAACATTTAGAGTTATTTCATATAGTGAAGCAGATCCAATAAATCTAGTAAAATTAGGTTCATGAAATCTTCTTATACCATTATGGCATAATTAGAACAACTGTAATTTAATTCATTTGGATATAGACAGTTCCAAAAAGATTTCATTCTTGAACAAAAACTACCAATCCCGTCAAAATCGGGTAAAAGCACTTTTGGAACAACAACTTTAACTTTTGGATGCTTAAACAACCAAATTTTTTCCTGCGCCTCTGCGCCCTCCATTTATCTGTGATTAGAGGAGCTTTTGCTTTCTTTTAGATTAGTCAAGCGCATAACTTGCAATCAAACTAAACTAATGGAAGAAGTGAAAAAGGTTGATTTTAAGAAAGAAGGCCAAATATTTAGAGATTAGATGAACTAATAATGTTTCATCTATTTAGATTAAGCACACAATTTATTTGCATCATACTTGATGATTCGTTTCATTTACAACCATAATTATACGCTTCATAGAAGTTGAATTCAAGAGCTCTACTTTACATTATGATTTGCCATTTAATTTACGACAATTTATTTAGTCATGGTCTCCAATATATCGGAAGTTTACAAAGTTAAGTGGAACTCTTTGTCATAGAGACTTGCACGTTATTTCACTTGCATACAAAAATGTATCAATTAACAAACTAGTTCAAAATTGACGGACCTCATACATATAATTGACCCAAAAAATATATTGAATGAACTAATTTAATTATGTTTTGTTCAACTCATACAACAAAAATAATATGATAGAAAATAGCATCAAGAACCTTGAAATGAAAAAGTGACATATATAATTATATGTTTATTATACAAGTAAAATGTTTTATTATATATGTGTGAAAAATAAATGTCTAATTAAGAAAACAATTAAAATACATAAAAATAACGGAAGAAAAAAAAACTTATCAATTTTTTTAAAAAAAGAAAAAAAAAAGAAATTTTTCATAACATATGAACGTGGTTCCTGGTGCCTCAAATATATTTAGGTTCAACTGGTGTTAAAGGTGTCGTTTCCCCACCAAAACCAACACATACTTGCAGCAAACGTGCAATAAAATTATGCAAGTGGATATATGGTTTATTTTGCATACTTTATACATTTATAAAATTTTCAATTTAATGCCAATTGAAACATTATAACATTTTTATTGACAAATTAAACATCACAAAATGGAGCCGGCTGCACAAGAAAAAAAGGAAAGGAGAGGGAAAGATAGATGATGATCTTCTTAATTACCAACTGGAAAAACAACTAGTGAAAATTAGAAGTTAAGTTATGGAAATTAGAAACTTTCTTGTAATTAAATTGATATCCAGTAAAGGTGCTGAGAGAGAGCTATAGATGCAGATAAAAGCGGATCTAAAATTTACTGATAAGAAGCATCAAATATGTAATTTCACATTATACAAGAAATACCGAACACCAAAAAGGGAAAACACAGAACACCAACATTACATTTTCCAAACATTGTAAAAGAGGAAAACATTTGAGGTTCCATGTCATCTGCCGTCGAGCACAGTGACGGTGAGCTCGTTGATGGAGTGGCTTGTAGGCTGAGTCGATCCAATGTGCATATCGTTCCACTTCTCGGCAAAAACCGGCTGCTCGGGTGGTGGCAGGTCCACAATTTCACGGCTGAGCATTTGAAGAACAGTCTGAATAGCAGGTCTATCTTTAGGAAATTCTTGGACACACAATAGCGCAATGTGAATGCATCTAACGATCTCTGTTAGGAAATGTGAACTTGCAATGGTTTCATCAGCGAAAGCCAAGCCATTGTTCTCATCCCATAACTTCCATGCCTGAAATGCATTATGATGAAGAAATTAATGTGGGATCACAATACTTATGAATTTTGAAGATTATAAACAAAAAAGGGCTTACACATCCTAGAAGGCTCAATGACCATTCATGGTTGTAGTAGTGTGTATTCTTTTTTCCTTTTACTATCTCTAACATTAGCACGCCGAAACTGTAGACATCAGATTTTTCAGAAAATCTGCCCTCCATTGCGTATTCGGGTGCCATGTATCCACTGTAAAATCATCATATTAGCATAAACACTTCTAGTGCTATACTGATGGAAACAACCCTATGAATGGCCTAAATTTATTCGGTAGTTCACTTACTATGTTCCTACGACTCTTGCAGTATTGCCATGATCTTGGTTGCCTCCAAATATTCTCGCCATGCCAAAATCAGAGATTTTCGGGTTCCAATCCTCATCAAGCAATACATTACTTGGCTTGAGGTCTCGGTGAATTATTCTAAGCCTAGAGTCCCTGTGAAGATATAAGAGGCCTCGCCCAATACCTTCAATGACACTAAAACGTTTCTTCCAATCTAAAATCGTTTGCGACGGATACGTAGGATCTACAGAAAATCGTAAATTAAAAGTTATATCTCAAGTACGAAAATGCAGAAAATACTCCAAAATATATACGATGAAAATATCTTTGACTTATAATATGAACTGACCAAAAAGACAAACATCCAAACTTTTATTTGGCATGTATTCATATACAAGCATCTTTTCTTCGTTCTCCACACAACATCCTAGCAACCTGACCAGATTCCTGTGTTGGAGCTTGTTAATCACAATCACTTCATTCATGAATTCTTCTATTCCTTGTCCAGAAGCTGCTGAAAGTCTCTTCACAGCAATTTCTTTCCCATTTGCCAAATGTCCCTGTCAAAAATTGCATTTTAGCCCTTAAATACCACAATTGCTGTAGAAAAGTAGGAAATTTTTTTACCTTGTAAACAGGACCAAAGCCACCCTTCCCAAGAAGATTGTTTTCATCAAACTGGTCGGTTGCATTTGCAAGCGTCTCGAAAGTGAATAATGGCAACTCTTGAATATTAACTTTCTCTGATTCATCCTTGAGTACAATTGCAGTTGAATCTGATGAAAATGTTTGCCCTTCTTCAAAGACCTTTTTGTCTTTTGCCGTATCTCCTGATCACACAAGGAGCATAAACAATATAAGAATGGCATCTAGATAAAATCTCCCAAAAATTTGCCAATCGGTCAATCTCACCTTTTCTCTTAAACAACCAGCACCAAGCAATGAAGACGAGAGCGGATATGACAACAAAAGCCACAACTATTGGAATTACAATAAGTACCTTTTTGTTTTTGTGCTTACCTGAAAAATTATGAAAAAAATAAAAAAGTCATCCAAAATCAGTCAACACATTAGTCAAGGTAGGAACTTTACTAAAAAGTAAAGAAGCATGGAAAATGAAACTGGTAGAGTTATCAAAGAAAAGTACCCAATTCTGAAGCCGAGAGACGAATGTAAAGATTTACACCAACATTACCAAACTCCTGAACATCGATCAAACTGTCCCTCCAAAACATGCAACCAATATTAGTATCATGTGCGTAAGCTATGCAAGAACAATTCCCCATACAAATGCTCCTACATTCATCTTCCTGCCTGGCAGAAAGTTGTTCAGCAAAATCAGGGACCTTCATAAACGGCAGCCTCAAAAATCCATCTCCATTCCCTGTATTACTCCTTTGATCACACTGCAACTGATTTTTCCTCTGACACCCACTGCTCCAATTCCCTCTCTCCCATTCATCTTTGTTTGTGGGCTCAAACCCTCTCAAACAAGAACAAATAGGTGAGTCCTTAGCGTTACAGTTACCAAACGGTCCGCACGTCCCATAAATATCGCATTCATTTTGAGGAGCCAACCATACAATATCCCAATCCTTCTTCTGATCACCCCACAACGTTTGCACTAAGGTTCCCGAAGAGTTCAAGACTATTTTCATCAAGAACTTCCCCTCAGGGGCCGTGAAGTAGAAAGTGCCCGCACCATCGTTGGCCACACTGAATCCATCCAGATATGGAGAATACATATCCTGTACGCCGATAAGAATCTGCCCGTTCCATTGGCCGCTCCTCCAGTGGGGGCGGCCGTTTCTCCAGGTGAAAATCTGTGGGATGTTCAAAGCTTCAAGCCCCGCCGTGTAGCTTCCCACTTCCGGGTTGGATCCGTTTTTCCACGCTGACACGACCACCTTCTTGCCTGTATTTATGTTGTCGCTGATCCTCATCATCGGCAAGAAAACATCCGACGGCTCTGAAAAGGACTCCCATATTGTTGTTCCGGTTATAGCGTCCCGCATAACAAGATTTCCAGTGTCCTGAAGTTGAACGGTGGTATTCACAGTAGAAGACGTGGTATTGGTTGACCAGACAGGTTGGTTTCTTCCGTCGAGGAGTATGAGATTGCCGTCGTCGGAAATTGTTGCAGCGCCGGAAGAATCGTTGAGGGGTTTGTCTCTGTTTGCGACCCATATCACTGTTCTTTCAGAAACGGTGTAAAACACACCCAAATAACGTCTGGTGGTGTTGTCAGGGGTAAAGAATCCCAATTTGAAGGTCTGCCTACGGGATACTATGGTATCGGGATCACTGATGATTAAGCCCGGTGAAATGGTGTCTGTTTCTAGGCAAAAACCAAGAAAAGAAAGGCAAGTAACAAAGAAAATAAACTGAAGAAAAAGAAGTTTAGTGATTAATTTCATCATTGTTTCGGTGATGATGCCAAGAATGGCGTAACGGGTAGCTGGTTTAGATTTTAGAAGCCGCCACTGATTAAATTAAACGCAGTGGTTTAAGAGTTAGTTGGTGTGAATGTGTGATACTTGTCCGATACCCAGTATTTAATGGTGGCAGGGAAAATGAGGTCAACTTTGAAGTCGTCGTCTGAATCCTGTAGCCATCGTACGAGTGGGGATTAATTCCTATTTTTAAATTATCTATCTTGAAATCGATTAGTCGTTTGACTTTTAAGTCCATCTCTTGCCTCACGTTCGCATTAGGTGCCTATTTTTCTCGATTTCAGGGGCCACTGGAGGGCCGAATTGGCGAAATTGGCCTTGTCGAAAGAAAGTGGATCGGACTTTGCACGTTTCGGTGTAATCTTCTGGTAGAATCATTATTTGAGAATTCTGAAACGTATATCTTACCTAAAACAAACTCTAATCCCCTCACTTACATAGTTACATGCCATATAAATCAATATATTGTACTCCTTTTCCCTTTTTTTTTCCTTTTTTTTTTAATGCGTAGAGAGAATTGATCCCATAATCCACAAAGAATATTAAGTGGAATAAATAATCTTTCAAGGGAGCTACTAATAAAATATAGCTTTGTACTCCATCATATTAGGTACGATCTTAATTAATTGTCATATATATTTAAATTTATTTTGAACAAGTTTATATGTTGTTTTAACCTACAACTTGTGTAATTTAAAATATATTTTTCTTTCTTATCAAAAATATTATGCTTATCTATTACTAGCTTTTCTAATTTGTGGGATTGATGAGGGGAGAAATCTAATACGTACTCATCTGTTCATTTCTCCTTTGTGTGTTTTTTTTCTTATTTCCTTCATTTGTGATTAGTGACTTGTTTGACATGTAAAAATGAACAATTAAATAATGAAAATGAGTGCAAATGTTGATTAGATGTTATAATAAAATCGATAAATAAATAAAGCTATAATTCCATATATCTAATATTTTATATCAATAATTTTTTTTCAAATCAAAAAGTGAGAATTAGTTTTTATATCAGTAAAAGTTAATATTTGTCCATAAAATATTTATTTGTACACTTAAATAAGTTGAATAAATATCATACAGAGTTTACTGGACTATTTAAGTGCAACAGTTATAAAAGTACTATTATAAATCATGTCATGATTTTTCGAACAAATAATTTTTGGTCTTTTTCTTTAGTCTCATTATATCATACATTGATATTATTGAATTCACAATTTATCATAAAATGAGTGGATTTAAAAAACATATATATACTTTTGTTAATACGTAGAAAATGTATAAAGAAGTAAATAAACTATACTCTTATTAACTTAAATTGACATGCCATAATTACTAGTTAATAAACTATAAATTATTTCTTTATTTAACATAAAATGATAAAAAAATATTGACCGATATTATTTATTTTTTTAGTTAAAATGGGAAAAAAAATTATGTTATGAATAGTCATATGTGTTCCAATCCTAAATTTTAAGTTTTCAATCTTAATTAATCTAACTTTTATATATTGTGACTATATTTTTGTGTATAAATATATATAACATGGTTGATGAAGTATAAAATGAATGTATTGTATAGTGTTGATATAATTCGAACAATATTAAAAGTAATTTATGTTTAAATTATAAGATAGGTGTGCATTTGTATTTATTATCTAATTTGTACAATGTATTACATAATAATTATATCTACTTATTTCAATTATTAACTTCTTACTGATTTTTAAATTTTTCTACATATAAATGTCTCAAGTTTAAATTTTAATTCCACAATAAATTATTAATCCCCACTCTTGTGACGAGAAAAATCTAAAAAATAATTAATTTTATATTTTATGACTATACTTTTTTGGTAATTGACATGCGTGTAATGTGGTTGATGAGGGAAATACATTAGCGTATAATGCCGGACATAAATTGAGTAATGCTACAAGTAATTTATGTTTATATAATAATATAGATGCACAATTATTTTTGATATTAGCATGTACTACATAGTAATCTATCTAATTAATTACTTCAATTATGACTTTACTTTCGATTGTCTGTATATAAATATTATTAGCATTCAACTTGAATTTTTTAACAATAAATTATCAAGTTCAATTGTCCAATTAATATTTACAAATAAATTTTTTATTGATATATTTGATAAAAAAAAGTACAATATATTTGATAAAAAATCACATTAATAGAAATTAATAAAATATTAAAATAACAAATGTGTTGAAATTAATATGACTATAATATTTGTTATTGAAATCTGTTCGCCAAAATATGGTTAAATATATATTTAATTTTTTTTAGATCAAATATTTAATATATCTGATAAAAAATAATAAACAATTTAAGAAACCGTTTGGATGGACTTTTTTTTTAGAGAAGAAGCATTTATTTTTTGGAAAAAAAACACTTTAGAGTAAAAAAAAATTATATTTGGATTGGCTTTTTAAAAAAGCAGAAGGCAGAAAAAAGCCAAAAAAGGCTTCTTTTAGAAACTATCCTAGAAGAGGTTCAAAAAAGAGTACATTTTTAAGCACTTTTAACTATTGTATCCAAACACAAAACTACTTGACTTAAAATTAAAAAAAAAAATTCTGCTATAAAAAAACACTGTTCGTGAAGTATTTTTTTTAAGCTCATCCAAGCAAGCCCTGAATAATGAACAAATAAGATAGGTTGGTGTAATGGACCCTCTTTCATGGAATTAAAACCTGAAGGTCTAGGAAAATAACAAGTTGTAGGTTACAAGTAAATGCAATATGTAAACAAGGAGCAGGTACTCTAATAAAATAGGATACCTATGTTAAATTTTTTCTTTCCTACCTAATAACAGACAACCCCGTCTTTCAATCTACAAAGTTTTATAAATATTAGGGTGAATTACATCTACACTTCTTGAGATATAGTATGTATAAATTAATCTTTGTAGTTCTGAAAATTACAAGTACTTCCTTGAGGTATGTCTCAACCTAACAAACTTCATCTTTCATTTAGGTGGAATGTGACAACGAGTCGTATTTTTAGTGTTTTTGGTGGGCTCATTTGAATGAAATTTGTATGATTTTGGTGGGTTCAAGTTGATAGCATGCACTTTTTACTAGTTTTTAGGCCTTATTTGTCTTTGCTTTGGTAGACTTTGGATTATAAAATGGTTAAATTCACATGGAACTAATGTTTTGTTTGTCTTAGGAAACAATTCATAGAAAAGAGCGCAGAAAGACCTAAAAGATGGTTAAAAAAATGCAAGAGGATATTTTGAAAGAAAGCTAGCAAGTTAAAGTAGGAAAGATCGTGCACACTGTATAGGACTTGATCACGCCCTATCACTGTTCCATTGCTAGAGGAATTTTGAAGGCAATTGACCAATATGGCAAGAATTGAGCACAAAATAGACTTGGAAACAAACTCTTTTGTTACCTTGTATTCTAGAACTTGTATAGCGACTCTCCTAGTCTTATTAGGAATTGATACTAGGGTTAGGAGCCTATATATATAGATGTTTTAATGTTTTAATTTCAAAGTTAGTTTTTCATATATTCTAGTTTTAATTTATAGCTTTATATTTTTCTAGGGAGTTTTGCCCGTGGCCATGCAAGGCTAAATTACTTTTATCAGTTAAGGATTAAATCAAGCCAACGTTTAAGCAATGACTGTGATATATAATTGATTTGTTTGTTTCTTTATATTTATGCATTATTTGTATAATTTTCTATTCTCTTTCGGGAAAACTCCATCCTTTAATGTTGTTTTTGTTGATTGTGCAATTTCGGTTGGTTGTTCAATTGATAGGATAGCATATATCCAGTTGGTAAAATTAAATCTATACTTGTTGAATTACACTAACATAAGTGGAAAGTAGCATAATTTGATTGGGTAAAAGCTTTTGGATTAAGCTATGGAAAACATACAACCTAACTCAAAAGATCACGCGTTGTAGGTTCTTTGTTAGGATTGGGTCCTTTTAATTCTTAATGTTGTTAATAGATTAAATTCTATCGCATATTTAGGGTTGTCTGTTAATTAGGGGTTATTCATAGCGCATAGCATGTTTAGCCTAAAAATAAGGAACGATTGGTCGGAGGAGCGTTTCCAAAGACTATAACTAATCTAGTGCATGAATTTGAGAACTGTCTTTGAATCAATGATCAATCGCTTAAAACGTTGTGTGAAGAATTACCCTTGATTGAGTTTTTCGTCATATTGATTTATTCCTTATTTATTTACGGCTTTATTTTAGTTGTTTTTTTCAATTAAATTCCCCTAATCTTTATTTTTACTTTTTATTCGGCTAGTTATTTAAGGAAATTTATCAAGTTGTTGTTCTTTATGGGATCAACTCTACTTACCCTATTTATCAATTAATTTTGCTTAGAGTAATAGGACTTGTATTTGGCGGATTCGTCAGCCATCACAAGTTGTATAAGTTATATCATGCCAAACGAGACATATATCTAAGTGGTCGAGGTGACTTATTCGGTGGTGGAAAGTTATCTTTTCATCATTCTCCGTTAATATTTACAAGAAGTATCTAAACTTTGAGTGGTATTTGTATTTTATATAATACTAGTAAGGAACACGTGCTTTGCGCGTGACTATTAACATCAATCTTATTTTTTTTAAAAACGTTGATTACGGTACAATATAAATACATTGAGAATATTTTAGTTTTTATAGCAATGTTATGAATGAATAAAAACTAATAAAATTGGTCACTTTATTATATTATTATTAGATATATCACACTAATAATTTTTAAGGTTATTTTGATTCTTTATAGAGTTTTATTGATATTAGCTTTTTTTATAAGTTACTAAAATTAATCTATCAAAGGTTTAAAATATTTTAATTGAAAATTTTTATAAAATCAAATATATATCTTAATTTTTTTCACAAAAAATTACCAATGTTTGATAGTAAATTTTGCTTGCTTTCATATTTGCAAATAAAAAGATGTGCATATATACTACTGTTAACATATAAAATTATTTAACATCTATATTTATTTAAAGATAACTATTTATTACATTTCTTTGTTAAAATTTTTTAGTAGTTCTTTCCTTCATTATAGATTTTAAGTATTTTCAAAATATCTTTCAAATGTCTGTCAAAATAATATACTAATTAGACTTTTTGTATGCGTATGCTTTAAATAAGATCCATCATTTTGAAACTTAATATGTTAATATAATTTTTAAAATTCCTTCTTTCATGTGTACATATGTTAACATTGAATAACAATATAAATTTTGATATTATTTGTCTAAAGACCATTCGCATATACTTTTTTGTAATAAAATTTGATTGAATTAATTTTAGTCTGTACTATATGTCGGTGTTGTATTTATTAATAATAAATGTAGAATAGCTTAATTATCATTCTTATTCCTCATTATATTGTAAAACTTTTAGTTTATAGTAAATTAAATATTATTGAGTATATTGCATTTTATATGTAGAAGATTTATGATTCCACTTTTTTGTACTACTATTTTCCATCATAGCACTACTACCGCTTTCATTGATCTTAATATAATAAAGTCAAAATTGATGTTAATGACATTATTCCGCCATATCCACCACCATTATTAAGTATATGTTCTTTTCTAAATCCTTCCTTATTTATATTTACATCTGCACCATTACCTTCACCCCGATCTTCATCGTCATTGTTCTCTCCTCCACAATTGTCATTAAACACACCTCTCATATTATAGCCACTACCTCCACCATCACCATCATAGCCTCCTCTCCATTGCCTCATACAGAAACTCCACTAAATCACTACCATGCTAGAATATCTTATTTGAAAATAAAAAAAAAAGGAAAACAAATCGTAGTATCATTTGTAAATTATTGTGTTTAACTTTTTATGATTACTTGTTGGTTCAAATTTATACTTGTATAACATTTATATTAGTTTGTTGAATTTTTGTTTATCTACACAAATTTTTAAATAAGTATTTCATGCAACAAATGTTAAAAGCTGTGTTGATTCTTTCTTCATATTTTTTATTCAATTAATATAGAAACTGTGAGATTTTTTGCAATATATTTTATTAATATTTTCTTTTCTAGTACTCGCTAACACTCTCTTTACTTAAGTTTCCATCATATCCTTAATCTTCTTTTGGTTTTATTATTTTTACTTTTCTTTGCGGCATATGCATTGTTTCTTTATGAGACTTTCTCTATTTTTTTTTTCTTTTCCTAATTAGTCCCTCATTCAATGCGAAGTTTGTGAAATATAATATCTCCACTTACAAGTTTTTATATTTATTTTTTCATTTACATAGTTTTTAAGTTTTTTATTTCTACACTATCATTTATTCACTAAAATATGATATAATTTTATATTTTCTTTGTCCAATTCAAAGTAATTAGTTAAAAATAATTACAATTTCTATTTATAAGTTATCTTTTATTTACATTCACACAAGATACATGTGGATAATTTTTAACTCTCTTAGTTGTATATTTTAGTTATTTACTTACATCTTGATATGATAGTTTTTTAATAAATGATAACATAATACTCAATAAGCCTAGCTTTTGTACTTTTTTAATTTTATATTGTCTACAACCTTTGTATTTCTTCTTTTTTATGAATTAATCCACAAATCACGATACAAAAGACACAATAAATTGGTCTAACGGATTTAAAATTATTAAAAAATAAAATTATTTTACAGTTGATAACCAAAAGTGTTATAAAAGAATAATTTATTTAATAAATTATATCTACACTGAACGAATTGAAAAAGATCGATCACCAACTCTTTGATACTATAGAGTTCAATTAAAAGTCCAACTCTTTATTTAGAGTTGTGGTATTTATTGCATCAGTGTTCAATTTGAAGTCTAACTCTTAATTTTTAAATTACTAATAGATCACGAATACATACTATTTACTATCACTTATATAAAATTATTTTAATTTTCACAATTATTCGCACTTTTATAATTGTTTGCATAAAAATTTGTTAGCCACGCTGATGTATTTGAGATCACCGAGTTTGATATGAAAACAACAATTTCGAATTGAGTTCGTAGAGTAAAGGTGTTCCAATATGCAAAGAACACACAAAGTGAAGTCTACTTGCTTTGATTTCGACGGATTGCGCCTCAAACTTCTATTCGAAAGACAACTGCGTCGGAGTAAGCAAACACTACTCCTAAGGTTCTATGTGTCTACAATTTAATAATAGGACTTAAAATTTAGTACTTTAAATATTGGAAAGGGTCTAAAAATTTAAAGCAAAAAGGTATATTGAAAGACGATGACTACTTGCTATGAATAGTATAAACTTTATCTACAAGCAAGTGCATTAATGATACGAGCCATATCTACGACTCTAATGTATTGAAAGACTATCAGAGACTTTGACTACAAGAAAGACGCATTGATGATTCCGTACAATGGCTACACTTGAATGTATTGAAAGAATTATAGTGCCCTACGAGCATTGATGACTTTGGCTACACTACCTCATGCATGCGCTTGACATGAATGCAGAATACCACTTGTTCGCATTGATATCTCATCTCAAATCGGGCCAAACCTGGGCTAGTGATGGCTATGATTTTGTTATGTTATGGAATGGACGCATTGATAATCTTATTTCAAGTTGAATAGGCATGGCTACGAATACTTGCATAACAGTTTTCTACCTTTGAACTAAGCTAATCTTTGTTCATTTGAGCTAAAGAATCAAAGAAGTGTAGACTTCTTGATTGAAGAGTTATTGAGTTGATTGTTGTTGTTTGATTGTTGATGATGTTTGTTGATGATGAATCTGACTTCTTTTTATAGACTTGAGGCTACAATTGTCTCCTTTTATTCTTGGAGTCAGATTGGATTATTCAGCTTGACTATTCGAAATGAATGGTGACCCTTATTTTTCAGATATGACAGTAATGTCATCTTGTTTGAATTTTGAAAGTTTCAGCATCACATGACCTTTATTTTTGGCATGTTTAGTTATAACTATGCCTATTTTAAGCCATTTATTAATTTCTATCCTAACAACTCCTAAAAGTAAGAGTCTAATCTTGACTTAATTTCTTATTTTATTTTATTTTATTTTTGGTCGATTGGGCCATGGTCTGTTATTTTGGCCTTGACCTTTGACATTGCCGGCTTCATGCTACGTCGGAGTGACTTGGGCCATTTTTATTCCTTTTCGATATTGCCCGAATTAGCCCATCCCAAATTTGTACAAAAAATTATTTTTGGATCCGAATAATAATAAAAAAAATAATGAGAACTAATTCAAAATTACATTGTTGGGGATATCACTCTATTTATGGCCAGTGGTAATTGGCAATAGACATACACCGGAGTTTGAGAAAAACTGCATTTATCCTCATCAAACTCCCAGTAAATGATGAGCAAAAAACAAAGTGAAAAGATTAGATTAATTTTATTATTTTTTAAGGCTTTGTTTGGTTTTAAGATTTTAGGAAGAAAGGAAAATGTTAAGGAAAAAAAAAGAAACTACAACAATTCTAAAATTCTTTATCTAGTTTGATTGTTAAAGAAAACATCAAGGAAAATAATTTGTCTAGAGAATTGTCTTTCATTTTGTTTGGTTATTATTGTAAATTAAAGGAAAATGTAAAAACACACCAAGAAAAATTATGTATGAAATATATCCAAATAATAAATTAGTTTGAACAACAAAAATGAGGTGAAAGCTTAAAAAGCGAGAGAGTGCTAGAGACTAGAGAGAGTAACGTAAGATTAAAAAACAATATTTTTCTTCATTTTTCTCATCTAATTAAAAGGAAAATATTTTTTCTCAATTTATGTTATATTTTATTTTTATTTTTTCTTTTCTTACCATTTTCTTTCTTTTTCCCTAATAATCAAATATTAAAAAATAATTTTTCTTCTTATTTTTATTTCCTTTCCCTCCTAAAATTCTAAAATCAAACATAATATTAATGTTTATACATCTTTAAGAAAAACCTGACCCAATTCGGCACTATCTAGAAGACCACGATGGACACAACATGGCAATTATTAAAAATTAAAACGCGTTCTAACAACCTTTGCCGAAATATACGCAAGATAGGGATACCCCGCTTGGGAAGAAAACGACGATTTTAGTGGAAACTTCCATAATGGAGGGCAGAATTTTTGTGAATAATTTGACTGGAAAAAAATGAGTAGGAATATTGACTTGTGATTTACTCGGTCCTCTACACGACGACACGCTGATCAGAAATAATACATAAAATTAATTAATGATTTACTGAAAAAGAAAATTTAAACTGGAAAGAAAAGAAATTAAAATGGACCTATTAAGCAGTCAACTTTTGACTTTCTGTCCCAGTAACTCCGTTATAATAAGTTAAGCTTCGTAAATTCAGAGAACCATACAAGAGGGAAGTCTTGATTGATATGGGCTATCGCACTACAACTATTTCGGCATGTCGAAGCCATTCACTATAATCCACGGAGAAAGATTAAATCATTACTGGGCCATCTACAAAATGGGGAAAATATACATATATATATATATATATGGAATAAATTCAAAAGTTCAATAAATTAATAAGTTTATGAAAATTATGGAGAGAGTATGCAAAAATAAATTTATATAGGTTTTAGGTTATGTGGGGTAAATTCGGAAGTTCAATAAAGTAATAAGTTTATGGCAATTATGGAGAGACCGAGAGAGTATGCAAAAATAAAATTATATAGGTTTTAGGTTTTTTCTTTTTTCTAATTAATTTTACAGAGCGTTTTTTTGGTCAATTAAGAATAACACAGGGTCTGATCCAATTAACACGATATTATTAATCTCTCAGCCGCTGAATGATCCCCCATCACAAGAGGAAAGGAAAAGAAGAAAAGCACTCGCCAAAACTCAAGCCTTAAACACAAATAAGCCCAGACGTCCACACAAAATGCCAAAATCAACTATTTAATGTCTTTGTGTTAAATCATACACGAATAATGCCAATAATTTCAACTGTTTGTACGTACAATACAATAGTGTGTAGAGTAGCATTAACGACCGTCAACCACGGTGAGAGTAACATTATTCAAAGAGCAACTACTCTTCTGGCTCAGTTGAGAAGAACTTGTACCTATTACATCCGAGCGACTCGACTTTATGGCAAATGCCGGTCGCTTTGGCTCATGAAGTTGTACAATTTCGCTACTCAGCATCGACAATACAGCCGAAATGGTGGGCCTGTCTTTGGCGAGTTCTTGGACGCACAGGAGCCCGACATGCATACATCTCAACACCTCTGCCCTATAGCTTTGATTTGATATTCTTGGATCTATTAAAGCCACAACATTGTCTTCATTCCATAGTTTCCATACCTGAATTTCAATATCAAGTTAGTCGAAACTGATCAAAACTAAATAAGAAAGTAAAAAATGATTAATCAAAATAAAATGTAATGTGAGTATACAGCAATTGGAGAGCATGATATAGATTTGAAAAAGACTAACATGTCCCAAAAGATTCAAAGAGCCTTCTTGACAGAAGAAACTTGTGTTTCTTTTCCCAGTAGCAATCTCTAGCATTAGAACCCCAAAGCTAAAAACATCCGTTTTTTCTGAAAATTTACCTTCTAATGCATACTCAGGAGCCATATATCCACTGGAAGAAAACCATATTACATTCATTAAATCACCTAATGTATATAGCCTTGTGTGTGAGCGAGCATGTGAACCGTATATATGGTTTGATGTTGATGTACTTACTACGTTCCGACCACTCTTACGGTGCTGACATGATCTTGCTTGGTTCCATATATTCTGGCCATACCAAAGTCTGAAATCTTTGGATTCCAATCATTATCCAACAATATATTACTTGGTTTGAGGTCTCTATGGATTATTTTCAATCTAGAATCCCTGTGAAGATAGAGAAGGCCTCGACAAATACCTTCAATGATGTTGAAACGCTTTCTCCAATCTAGGATCTCTTGTAATGGATCTAAGCAGAATATAGAGAGGAAAAAAATTATCACCATAATAGAAATTTTGATAAAAGCTTGTGCAACTATAACATTGATGAAAACTAGGGAGGCCACGAACTGACCAAATAGGAAAAAGTCCAAGCTCTTATTAGGCATGTATTCGTATACCAACATCTTCTCAGTATTCTCTACGCAACATCCAAGTAATCTAACAAGATTCCTATGTTGGAGTTTAGAAATTAACTCCACTTCATTCATGAACTCATTCATCCCTTGCCCGGATGCTTTCGAGAGCCTTTTCACTGCAATTTCTCTTCCATTCACCAATTCTCCCTAGAATTGCATTGTTTCAACACCTCGTATTCAACAAAAGTGGTGCGTGGGATAAGATCACATGAGATGAATAAGCATGAAAACTTACCTTGTAAACAGGGCCAAAACCACCCTTCCCAAGCTTGTTAGTCTCAGAGAAATTGGATGTCGCATTTGCAAGTATCTCAAATTTAAACAGTGGTAACTCTTCAATTTTAACTTGACTAGCTGCATCTTGATGAGATGAGGAATCAACCAAACCAGATGTTGGGCCCGCTCTTGCACGCGCATTTACAAATCCACCTGCTCCTTTATCGCCTAATCAATAACGAAACAAAGACTAAATAAAGGCTGCACTTTTTACTAATCTAAGTGATTTATGTATTACAAATATTACCTTTGCGCTTAGCCATCCATTTCCAAGAAAAATATCCGCAAACGGATGTGATGACAATGCCAACTACAACCACAATTGTAATGATCTTCTTAGAGTCTTTCTCACTTCCTACACAAAGAACAACCAACAGGGATAAAAAGGAAGACAAAATTTACTCCTTCAAAATTCCTCTATCTGTCATAAATCCCAAATAAAAGAGCATTTGGGATGACCTCATTAATCCAAAATACTATGACAATATAAATACTCAAAGTTTAACATGTTGGTAAACCTGAACACTTATCTCTTCTATGATATGCATGAAATTTAAGAACATAACAGAAACAAAAGTACCTAGTTCAGAACTTGCCAGACGAATATAAAGATCTGACTCCGAGCCGCTCGGAAATTTTTTAATGTTGATTAAGGTTCCACTCCAGAACATACATGCAACGCCCACGTCAAACCTATACGCTATGCACGAACAATTATTCAAGCATCGACCTTCACATTCATCAGGCGAACCAAACCACCCGTCTGAGTAGCCCGAAATATTCATCATCTGAAGTTTCAAAAACCTGTCTTGTCTGCCATTATTCACCCCGCAGTTCAAAGGGACCCTCCTCAGACACCCACTGGTCCAATTCCCAGCATTCCATTCCTGAGAATTCCTCGGGTAAAATCCCTGCAAACAGGTACAAATCGATGAATCTTGTGTGTTGCATATCCCAAACTCTCCACACTTGCCGTATGTATCACAAGTATTGCTCGATGTAGTGTTGCCTTGTGCTGTGCAAAATCTTGGTGAGAACGAATAGAGGACCATGGCGATTGACAGAAGAAGAAAGTTTAGATACTTAGCCCGAATCATGATCATGTGCAACATTGTTCCCCCGTGAGAAAAGGCACCACCAGAATTTTCTTCTTAAATCTTCCCAGTTCCCAAATCGTTCTCCGTCCCCGTCCGTAAATGCAAAGTTGGGAAGAAGAAGAAAGAAAAATAAATAAATCAAAAGAAAATAGTGTAGTGAAAAATTATTTTTAAAACTGTTTGAGTAATTTAAATAATTTATTAAATATATAATTATGGGTTCAAACTAATAATTGTCCGCTTTTTTTTAAAACTTTTTATTACACTTTTTTTTTTTTCAAAACAACCCTTGGAAAAACACTTTTGTTTTAGAATTGTGAATATCGCCTAAATATATCACATCAGAAGATTATTATTATATATATATATATATGTATGGATAAGTGGAATTCAAATCGAGTTTATATAAAAAAAATTTCCGATAATTCACCGAGTGAATGACATCATCGGGAGATGGTGGTCAACTTCACTATAGTACGTAGGGCAGTTTTGGAAAGTTGAAATTCCAACGGACAGGGTCTACGTGTGCTAAGTAATTCAAAAGAGAGAGAAAGAGAGAGGTGGGGGGCGGGGGTTGGGTATGGGAGTCATTTCAGCCACTCATTTTCAGGGCCAAAACTGAAACGTAAAAAGGGTCAAAAAAATAATTTGCCAAAGGGCATACGTTTCGAAGGGCAATAAATTTCTTGATATTTGTAATCTTGTGAGGACAAAGCTAAATGACACACTCGGGATAAAAGGGTTCAATCTTGGGACTTCAATGGTATGGTTCGAATATCTATTATTAGGTTACAACACTAATGATGTTTAAAAAGTAGTTATTAACACTCTAAAAATTGTTATTGATATCCATTCTAACGTTTTCTTATTTAAAAATTATTTAAAATATCCATCTATTTTAAAAATAATTTTATACATTGTACTTTCTCAATATATGGTATATTTTATTCACTCTCATAAACTATCAAATACAATTTTTACGCAATCAATTAAAAAGTTAGTCAAAATTATCCTTACACTACTCCTATTTGTACAACTTTATTTTTATTTTTTTTTATGTTTAGCATTCTAAATTCAACTTCAAGTCCTTTAATAACTATAAAAATAATTTTAATTTTAATTTTGAAAAATAATAGATAGCTTAAGTAAATAGAGATAAAAACTAACTTAATAATTTATTGTAATCATACCTGAAACTTAAACATGGAAAAACTGTTATAGTTCTTTTAACTTAATAAATTTATTAAGTATAAATTCTAAGTAAAGTTCCACGTACTATTTTGAATAAAATGGATAATATTTTTTAACCATAATTTAGATATGTTTTTTTTATATTAAACTAGTTATAATATATTTAATTAAATGTGAATTCAATTAAAAAAATGAGTATATACATTCAATTTGTTTTAGGAAAAAAAACTTATACAAATTGAAATAATTAATGAAATATAACTATTCATATATATTTAAAAGAGTTTAAAGTTTACTTTTGATTAAAAGCAAATAATTTAATTTTTAGTTAAACCGTATTTAAAACTAAATTTAGATTATAAATTGGTATACATACTTTGTGAACCATATATAGATATACATTTGTATATGTTTAAGACTACTTTTGTTGAAATATATCATTAGGTTATAGAGGTAAATGATATATAATATATAATTAAGAGGTTAAAGTGCATTCAATTCAATTCTAAAATGAATGGACATTTTGTTCAATTTTTCAATATATATAAATAAGAATATAGTGTCAATAATAATTTTGAAGTGCCAACAACAATTCTCATATATTTAGATTGTGTTTGATATCAGTATAAGATTGTGTGTGATAGCAAAACTATCGTATAGATATGCTAAAAAATTGTTATTAATCCATTGCATCAAATATTTGGTAGTAAGTATTTCATGAGATATCCTTCAAACTATGCTTGGTAGTTTTTTTCCCCATATGGATTTGAAGTAAATTAATTAAGAAAAACCATTTAATTTAAATCCCATCATATATATTTAAGGATAATACAGTAAATTACAACTCTTATCAATTCAAGCAAATCAAGTGGAATTACACATCCCACCCCCATAGTAGGTTGGGTTATCCTATAAATTAATGGATAAGAGACCAAGGCTTATATTTTATAAAAGGCCAAAAAAAAAACTACCAAATATAATTATAAGTGGAATATACATATAATCTCACACATAAACTTTTACCAAACGCAACTTTACTGGACACGAATGGTAAGCAAAATTTCATTGATCCTTAACCCACCTTTTAGTAATAGGCTACGTTCTTTCCATTTTGACGAAATTTGACAAAATTCAGTAATTATATATTTGGATTAACTTGCTCTTATTCTTATCCCCACCTGGACATTTGATATCTAAGGTTTGTTAGCATAAATGAAACTAGTTTGGATCATCTGCTACAAAATGGTGTTATATCTCCTCCTACACTCATCAATGCATGCCACGTGTATTGGTAAGCGATTGAGATAATAAACTTGTGTAGTCTTGATTCTTTTGTGTCTTGGATGGTGTGGACTTTGGGGTTGTTATTAATTGGGGCAAAAGAGTTAACCAAGTCTTTAATGAGCATAAGTTTTATAAGCTTTTCAAATCGCTCGCATCTCATCTAACTATACTATTTTTGTCAATTTTTAAAAAAGATGTGGTTCAATAATTAAACTCAAACTTGCACCGCAAATTCAGTTTAATTCTATTTTATGCACCGAACCAAACCGCTCTTACATATTAAATATATATGTCTAAATTTATCCATTTGTTTATCTTAAACTCTTCAACATATACGACAGATTCACTAATCACTTTTTAAATTATTTTAAATTTTATTAGTCATTCATTTAATTATTCCATTTCAAATACATGTAACCATTCAATATTAAACTGAAACATTTTTATTTATATTACGCTAAAATCTTAAGAAGTTGTGTAATTAATCGATATTATTTTCCGAGCTTGATTCAAGAATAAAAAGTCGCATTATAATATATATCTATTAGTTTTATGTTCTCCATAAATCCTAGTCTTTGTACTTTTTATTTCAAAAAACTTTATGGTTGTGCATTGATTTTAATTTTAATATTAATTCAAATATTTTGCTAATATTTGAAGATGATATTTTTCTGTTAATTTTAATATTAATTCAAATATTTTGTTAATATTTGAAGATGATGCTAATATTTGAAGATGATATTTTTCTGTTAATTTTAATATTAATTCAAATATTTTGCTAATATTTAAAGATGATATTTCCCTTACTTTTGTCTAATTGTTTTGCTAAGCCGCATTGAATCGCTTTAAACCGTATATTCGATTTTTCTTAAAAAAAAACAATTTGAAATATATTTTATAAAAACCAGCGGTATATGACAATTAGATTTTAAATATATACAAAAATTCAAAACCGAATTGCAATCATTCCTACCCGTCTCGTATAAAAATATTTTTTTAGTCTCAATCTCTGGACAACTTTAACTAAATTTTCATCTTTTTACTTTTTAATTATGGACTTCTTGCAGTCTGCCTACTATTTTGGATTTCATAAGGAGGTCAGTTATGAATTTTTACAATTTTAATATGAGGTCCAAACTCCAAAGACATTATTTTTTACTCCATCAATCCCATATTAATTGTCGTTTTAGGAATATTTTTTTTGTCCCATAATATATGTCGTTCTCATATATCAAGAAGAAATTTCTTAATTTTTTCCTAATATATCCTTAGACTTTAATTAATATCTTATGAAAATTTCTAACAAAAAATCAATAATTTATTAATTATGGGTGACTCAATTCCTAAAAAATCTCCCAATAACACTAATTGTCTTTCAATCTTTCATATTAATGGTTATTTTCATTATGAAAATTATTGGAAAGAGATAAATGATTGATGAAAAAGAAATTAGTGGCGTAATTTATTAAAAGGGTATTTTGGTCAAAATAATTTATAATTAATGTTCTTAATCCATTTTCTTAATTCTTGTGCATAACCCTAAAACGACAAATAATATGGGACAGAAAGAGTACTAATTAATACTTATCACAAAATATCACATATAATTTAATTTTTGAAAAAACTTAAGCAGGGTCGCTTTACCCGACTTCTTGACGTTTGGAGTCTTGGAGATTGTGAAATTATTTGAATTTTCGTTACAAAATGAGTGTGTTTAATTCTGCACGGTTCATCTATTACTTAAATAAGACAATTATTTAAATACTATTGTTGAACTTATTAAAGTCTTTTAACATATCGAAAATAATACATATATAAGATGATATATTTAGTAACAATATTAGACACCTAACATGACTACTATGTCTTCTTTCAAATCACTACAGATTAATAATAATAATAATAATAATAATAATAATAATAACAACACCAACAACAACAACAATAATTGATGATTAATGATTTTTCAAACATCTCAAATGTGTAGCACTGAGATTGAGCTTTAGCACTTCGCGTCAAAAGTGCGCAATCTAAAGGTGGAAAACCTGCAAAATAGATGCTAGTCCTCCGCTAAATTGACTTAGTAATTAATCAAAAATGATAAAAATATAAAATGCAATAAAAATAGCAAAAAGATCGTAAGAAATAATAAAGAATGTAAAAGAATATAGTATAATGTAAGAAAATTTATTAGATTTCACCTTTTAAGGCCACGAGTTTTATAAAGATTCAGGACAATAGCCATCCCTAGGGCAACTGTCTTTTAGTATTTGTACTTTTACTATCTTTTATCAAAATCAGGTAAACTATCTCTAGTAGTAGAGTTCTAAATACCCTAAATTTGTATAATTGAATAAAAGGAAGACTAAACCATAAAAAAAAAACGAATAAAAGGAAGACTATACGTCAAAATCACCAAAAAAAAAAATCATATATTTTAAACACATTTTCTTTACCTTTTTTAATTTGGGTCTCAGGTATTAAAACTTAACGAAGAAATAAATAAAATAACTTGTATTAAGCCAACTCAACAAGCAAAACAATATTATATTTTACTCTTAATCACTTAATAAGAGCACCCATGCACATATCTAAAAATATTATATTTTTTAACGACTATCAGGCATCTATACTACTTTGTTAAGAGGATCATTTTAAATATAATTATTGGAATCTTTACATGTTTTCCTAAACAAAATAGATATATAACAAATATGTAGGAATAAGTATATCATCTTTATATATTCATAGCTTATTCATAGTTTTACGTACAATTGAATAAAATATGATATCATAATACACACACACACACATATATATATATATATATATGATACAATAAGTTAAATGAAGACTAAACCCAAAGTAGGGTTGACACCCGGTCTAACAAATTTAGGTGCCTTAAAAAATAAAATTATTTTACAATTGATAACCAAGAATGCTAAAAAAGAATAATTTACTTAAGAATTGTATGTATAGTGAACTGATTATAAAAGATTTAAAGTCCAACTCTTTATTTATAATTATGTCATTTGTGTTGTCTAGTGTCCAATTTGAAGCCCCTATGTATTTGTGCTTTTATAATATGTACATAGAGAGGGGGGGGGGGGGTAGTCGATGGTGAAGAGTCTTAACTGTAAGTCCTTTTTGGGCGGGCTGCATTCAGACGTGCGTGTCGCGGCCCAAATACAACATATGCTTGTTTAGTGGCGCATTTGAATAGGTAGCCTACTTTAAGTGGTGCCTTGAAATGGTTGGTTCAAGGACAGATGCAAGCGTGTACGGGGCTTGGATGCAAGCGGGGATATTGTGACAAAACTTGAAATTATTGGGCAAGCAGGTCGACTAAGGGGTGTATGCTTGGTGGTGCATCCCGCGAGCATGGCATAAGACAGTGTGTGCACGAGCAGGCTGACGTGAGCACATCGGGTGGACATGATGCAAAGTTGGAGCGCACAGTTAGGCTATTGTGCATGCCGTGCAACGTGTTATACAAGTGACGCAGCACTGGGCAGGCGTGCACGCGTGGGCGTGCACATCGTGTGGATAACTTTCGTGCGCTCGGTAGGTAGCATGCATGATTGACCAAGACAATAAGCCCATCGTACATGTGTACACATGACATGTTCGCATCGGGGAGTAATATGCGGATTAGTGGGTCGCATCGCAACAAATGGCAAACTAATGTGTTTGCACATGGGTAAGTGGACATGTGCACCATGCGGACTTGGTAGAGGTAAATTGAGACACTTGGTTCTTGCGAGCATGTGCGGAGCGAGCTCGTGCTATGAGGGATGTGCGAGAGATCATGGTGAGCCTCTGTGCACTCAAAGAGGAAGGCTGGCGCAAGTTGAGTGTGGGCAGCGCACCTTTGCAGGCTAGAAAGAGCGCACAAGTCAGCCAACGCGTGTAAAGGTGTGTGTGTTGGGCTAGTGAGTAGCGCGTGTAAGCGTGCACGTGCTAGAAATGGCGGGGACAGTCAGTTTTCTATGAATAGTTACATGAGGGTGGTTGTCTGGATAAGGCTTGGCAGTTACCCTTGTCCCTTGGACTAGTTACTAGTCTCGAGTGAGTTTGTAGACAACTTGGACAGTTGGCTGACTTAAGGCGGTTTTATGGAAAACTACCGCAACACTTGGCGGCTTCTTGTGCTCCTAAAATCCTAGCAGTTGGGGGATATCCCTTGCTTATTAATATGCCTTTGTTGTGCAGTTTTGGTCGAGCATATTATTATACAATTGAGGGTTCCTTGTACTTTTATTGTGGTAATAAAAGATAAAGTTGGGTTCGCCGGTGAATACTTTGTGTTGGCTTTATTGTGCTCGTATGTGGTATACTTGTGCATTAATGCTTGTTGTGGATTTGTACATTTGATTATTCTTTTTTTCATACAAACTAAACACTTGTGGTTTGGGAAATACAAGTGCTAAGTGAAGTGTGCGAAGGCTTACAGGTTTTGAGGGAAAACTCGGCCGCACAAGGCTAAGTAAAGGGGAAAAAATAAGGTTGAAAATCAGCCCTTTGACAATTGGTATTAGAGCTAGGTTGGCTTGGTTTGTGGTGCTTTTGTTCCAAATCGAGATGGGAAGTAAGTTTCGCTTGACACAACCAAACTCGAACAAGGTTGGGAATTCAGATTCACTTTGTTCAAGCTTGAGATTTTGAGTCATTATGCTTAAAGAGGATTTGCGCATCCTGAAAAAGGCCACGGGATTGGTTTCCCTAGAGGATAGACCATCTTCTAAATGTTAAGGTGCTAGAATTGAAACCTTTTGTTGGAGCAAGGAACGCTAAAGAACTAGAGATCTTTTGTGGGACATGAAATATATTTCCAAGCAGCCCATGTTCCCGAGGGTGAGAAATTCTCAATTACGAGCATGTATTTGACAAAGGACGCAAAATTCTAGTTGCATACAACGCAGTCGAAGGATGCTTACGCTATCAAGGGGAAAGTCCAGTCGTAGAAGATGCTTAAAGAGGAATTGAAGGGCCAATTCCTTCCTTACAATGTGTCATGGCTAGCAAGGCAATCCCTGCATAAGTTAAAACACATGGGGACAATTTGGGATTCCATAAAGAAATTCAATTTTCTTGATGCTTGATATTAAAGATATGTTAGAGAAAGATAAGCTATTCAATTCCATAGCTGAATTGCAATGTTGGGCCCAAGCCGAGTTGAGAAGATAGGGGGTAAATGATTTTCCAACCGCCATTACTACTGTAGAATATCTTGTTGATCATCAAGTCGTCGATAGCCCAAATTGGAGGGATCATGCTGAAAAAACATACAGGAAAGCTAGCGAAAGCAAGTATAGTAAAGCCAGGGGGAAGAAGAATATCGAGGCTTCGGTGTCTGAAACTAAACAAATTTTAAAAGGTTTGGATGAGTCGAAGAGAGGGTGCTTTATTTGCATCAGAGACCATGTGATGCGATTTTGCCTGAAAGTTAGGAAGAGCGTGCTGATTGCAAACAAGGCCGATAATGGTAGCGGAATCTAGTCCAACTTACTCTTTTACAAGTACTACCTCCAACGTGGACATCCGACTCTTCCAGGAGGGGTGGTTTGCAAGCCCCTTTGGGGCAAGGCATTCAAACGTGCGTGTGATGCACGTCGTGTGCAACGGATACATGCTTGGTGGTGTACTCAAATAGTTAGCTTACTTGAAACGGTATCTTGAGACAGACAGTTCATTGATGGATGCACATGTAGGAATTGTGAGGGAACTTGAGATCATTGGGCAAGTAGGTCAGCTAAAGAGTGTATGCTTGGTGGTGCATCCCGCGAGCATGGCACGAGACATTGCGCGCACGGGTAGGCTGAAGTGTGCAAAAACTGGGTCGACATGATACGAAGCTGGCGCGCATAGGCAGGCTGTTGTGCATGTCGTGTAGCGTGGAGGACATGTGATGCAGCTAGCGCTGCATAGGCGTACATGTGCAAGCAGCGTGGGCAAATGGCACATACGTATTGGGCGGTAATGCGTGGATCAGTAGGGCACATCGCAACAAATGGCGTACTAATGTGTTTGTACTTAGGCAAGTGGACGTGTGCACTGTGCGGACACGTGTGAGAATCGTGTGGACTTGATGGAGGCATCTTGTGACATTCGGTTCTTGAGAGCATGTGCGGAGCGTGCTCGTGCTCACAGGGATGTGTTTGAGGGATTGTGGTGAGCCTTCGCGCACTCAAAGAAAAAGGCCAGTGCACGCTGAGTATGGACAGCGTGCGCCCTTGTGGGTTGGAAAGCGCGGAACAGTGCACTCTCCAAGCAAGGCAGAGACAAGTTAGGCAGCGTGTATAGGGGCGTGATTGCTAGCAGGACAGGTAGTTTTCTGCGGACTATTACACAAGGGTGGTTATGTCTAAATAAGACTTCGTGGTTATCCCTATTTGTTGGAGCAGTTGCTGGTCTTGAGGGAGTTTGCAGACAACTTGGGCAATTGGCTGACTTAAGGCGGTTTTGAGGTAAACTACCATAACACTTGGCAGCTTCTTGTGCTCCTAAAAATCCCAGTAATTGGGGGATGTCCATTACTTATTTACACATCTTTGTGCATTTGATTATATTTTTATTAATACAAACTAAACATTTGTGGGTTAGGAAACACAAGTGTTAAGTGAGGTGTGTGAAGGCTGATGAGTTTTGAGGGAAAATTCGATTGCACAAGGCTAACTATTAAAAAAAAAAAAAGAAAGGCCGAAAATTAGCCCCATGACACCAAGTGTCATGCCCCAAACCCTGGGACCATAACAATCGCTGCAAGCTCTAAAATAGCTTGCCAGGCTCACACTATGTTCACACATGCACCCGCGTATATGTATACATAAACAGATACATGAGGCACTAATATAGGCTATTTAACTCTATGGTGCTCTCTCAATAAACAAAGAAGATAAGATAATGGCAAAATTAAAGGTCATTAAATCCGAGTCAAACCCACTAGGATACAGTGTCACTAATCAAGAGGAGATGAGTTTGAAAACATAAGCAAACAATACTATTCTTGGCAATAGCCTTCAGTGCCTAATGTGAGAAAACATATATAAATGATTGCTATCGTATTCTACACTAAAGCACAAACATAGTGTAGTGGTGTGCAGAGTCTCTAAGGCGCTTAGGTACTCTAGAACTTCAGACTGCAAACTAAACTTCAATATCTGAAAAGTGTTAGAGGAATCATGAGCACGACAGCCCAGTAAATGACTCAACACTTGGCGAGTTGGTTTAAACAAATAGGCAAGTTAATATTATACGTAAAATAAATAAATAAATAAATAAAAGTATGCACACAAATACTTCGATCCCAAAGGATCATGGTTTTTTTAACAACAAGAATACAACAATGATCAACATTAATATGTGTAAAACCCAAATAATATTATACACGAAAGAATTCACCATGCAAGAAAACCACACATGTGCGACCATCTTAGCTAAGGAAAGATTTGACCCTTCCGTCTTGGGTCCTAGTATAGGCTTAACCCCTTTATACTGGGTCCTGGTATGGGCTTAACCTCCCCCCCCCCCCCCCCCCCCCAATACTAGATCCTAGTACAAGTTTAACCCTCTTGTACTGGGTCAGTGACCAACCCCCATTACACAATTAGTCGCGGTTCTCAGTTGCTTATTCCGAAATAGTCAATGATGCATGGTTCTAACTATGGGCTTTTAAAAACACTTCAAGCGTCGACATTAAAAAATCTCATAGTCAAACTTCACAATTCACAACATACTAGCGAATTCAATAACGTTCACAGTTATCACAAAGTACACACGTAAGCATGCTTGACCCAGATCACAAAAGAGTTTTTCACACGCACACCAAATCATTTTATATGAGGTTTTATACATCTAGACGAGAGAAAGATCACTTACCTTGAACCGGATGCATCTAAGTTAACTTTACGTTTATCAAGAATTTCTTGGTTCACTTCCAATCAAGTCTAGCCAATTAAAACATGATCGAAATTAATATCATGATATATATATATATATATAATCATGAATACAGTAATAATTTAGAGCAATGACTAATAATGCTGCCTCGTATTTCAACTAAAATCACTTGTCCGTAAACAAGCCCCATCACCATGTTAAATCTTGTCATGCTTAACACATCTTTATAGTTATCTAATACTATGTACATTTATATGCAATGCTACATATGAATGTGACAAAAGAAGTGATTCTTCACTTGTGATATCACCCTTTAACCTATACGTGTATGTGTATATATCTATATCCATAACATATGCTTGTAAAAATATATATATCTCTCAAGGTCTATCATATATGTGTATACATATATATACCTAAATAGTGGCTATATCTTAAGATATAACATATGTATACATATTAAAATGGTGTTCCCCTTGCTAAGAATATTAAGACCCATGTCTCCATACATAAACAACAAAATAATGGTTCCCACGCGTGTATGTATATCAAGGCTTAACACACACGCGCGCGCGCACACACACACACACATATATATATATATATATCATATATATCAAGGCTCAATACACACACACACACACACACACATATATATATATATATATATATATCATCTATATAAAAATGGAGTAAGACCATGATATGTCCCAACTTGTCTTATGGAATCTGTAACCAAAAGAATCAAACTAAAGTGTTAATGTGCTCCCCTATTTTGTTCCTATATACGTGTATGTATTTGTATAGATATCCACACTCATGATTTCAGGCCAGCACTCTAATTTTGACTAAGAGAATCATGATGGTATAACATATCACTCCAATTTTGACTAAGAGAATCATGATGATATTAGAGGGGAATAAGACCAAAGTTACTTAATGCCGCGTTCTCAGTCGTAGGCACACACTCACGATTTCTTCCCCCAATAGTGTACTCTAACCATCTAGATTATTGCCCTTTTTTTTCTTTCTATTCCTTTTATATGGAGGCGTACACTAGAGGCTAGGGTTTAAGCTATTAAGTCAGATTTTCTCTAGGCCCCAATAATTATAGTCATATCATACTTAGGCCCATATTTATCTTCTTATCTGTGTGTGTATGATATTGTTAGTCTCCCTCCGCTCATTTGATAACCTAACTTTAACACACATAATTTGGTCGGATATTACACCAAGCCATTAGATGAAGGAACTTATTTGTATAGCAAAAATAATAGAGATCATGCTTAATATGTTACAAAGGACTAGTGCAATTTTAATTTGACACAAGTTTGTAATAAATGATATCTAAACTAAACTTAAATTAATTTGCCGACCAAAAATGATATTTTCCCATGTACTGGTGTATCGATTTTAACCAGATTCTATAGAAAATTAGAAATCTTGACTCTTGATTTGGCGTAATGTGGACTATGTTGTCATGAAATCGACTTGAGATCATTGATTTATTTTTACTCAGTACTCTAGCTAGCGGAGCAGCGGGGTCAGGTTGGGTTCAATTTGTGCGAAGTTAAATTTTTTAATGAAAAGATATCTTTGTGAAAACTTTGGAACGTCATTAATGTAGACTTTGACTAACGATGATTGGCACATGTTGTTCTTTTTCAATGGAAGAAAAAGGAAACGAAAAGTTGTGGAAATTGTTTTTTCAAAAACTATTTTATTATAATTAATCAATTATATCAATAATTAATTACATTAATATTATAAAAAATAAATTATTATAATTAAATATTATTAAATAATAACGAATCAATGAAATACAAATTACGACTCACTTAAATTAAAGCAAATTATTGAAACAAAATAAAACATTCATGTTTTTAATTCGTGGCGAATCTGAAGACTACCTCATGACGTGGCATTAGTACTATTTGGTAATTGAGGACCGCTTGCCCCCTCAAACGGCCTGGTCGTGACGTTGTTCTCTGGGTCGTGGCGGTATAATTTTTTCTGTGTCTAATCAAGAGGTGTGGGGTCCAAAATTCAAGTTCCGAAAGCGCCAATTTTGAAAAGAAAACACAAAAAAATATACTTTCAACACGGCAACACTTCACCTAGCCCCGATTTTTCTCCTCGGCAACAATTCATTTAGCCTCGTCGTTAAATACAAAATTTATTTTCAATCCGTCATCTATGACCAAGACAACAAAAATTGACTTGCTTTTTTTAGAATCGTGCACGTAGGGTCAGAAGAATCCCCATTACCTTATATTTTGTTTGTTGTAATTTCATATAAACTCGAACAAATTTGTGGACCGCATCGGACTAGGACACCGCGACTAAGACCTTGTTCGATTTTATTAAAATTTATAGCTTTTTATTTCCGGTACTTAACATTGGAGATACTGTTCTCGTTGATGTAGGATATATTTAATTTTTCTCTTTTAAGTATTATTGTATTTCGTACATGTCCAATCCCTTAATATATATCTTGACCTATATTGTTAGGACACGGATAAGGCGATATGAAATTTATAAAAATTATATGACACGACACGTTTCTGACACGGCATTATTAATATAAGTTTTTGTTATTATTTTAGTGATAATATGAAACATAATAATTATATACTTTCACGTTTATATATATACATTTAGTGTACAATTTTTATATACATATTAATACAAATACAAAGAGGAAAAATTTAATATTGATGAGTGTATTATAAGTTTTTAAAAAAATTATGAACTATCTATTTTAAAAGTAAAATAAACTTTTGATTTTGATACAACATAATAATAAGAGTAAATTATTGGATGTAACAATAATCCTATTTGGAGTAACTTTACAAAAGTTTTATTCTTAAATATGTTTTTATTATTGGAATAGCCTAAAAAATATATGGAAACACACTCTAAGTGTTCAAAAAGTGTTGGACACATTATTGATAGTGTGTTCGACACGCCATTAGAAATGTCATATTTTTATAATTTATGGACACGCCACGTGGAGCGTCGGACCCGTGTTGGGGGAGTGTCGGAAGAGTGTTGTGTCTGACACAGTGTCCGACACTGCATGACTTTAATTTTAAGAATGTCCGTGCATTATAGATCTTGACCCTTCGAGTTGGTCCCCTCAAAGATTATGAGGACTAGCTTCTCGAGTTGGCCCCTGCCCAAATCGAGCAACGTCCCATCAACCAGAACCAACTTCATTAGATTGACAGCATATCAATCACTTCAAATTCGTGTCATGTGATTATATAGTTGTTTAATGAACCATTTAAATGTCTCCTCAATCCACATAGGTTCATGATAATCCTAAGAAAATCCAAGGACGCTTTTATGAATTCTCCCCCATTTTGGCCTTGGTGTCAGAGGCTTGCAACTATAAATACCCCCAGCACCCAAAACTCTGGATAATCAAATCTTGGTTTTCAAATTTTTATTTATCTTTCCCCTTGATTTTCTCCTTCGTTAGCTTATATTGATCGACTTAAGTATCGGAGAACCTTAGTTAGGAGCATTCCTAACTAGTTCGTGTTTGTTCACTTCTTAACAAGTCAGAGCACAATTTCCCCTTCAAAAGCTCTCATCGAGTGAATCCACCTCGAATTCGTGCTAGGGGACCAAAAACAGCTTCATCACTCATGTTTCTATTTTTTTTTGTGAAAATAAAAATACATCTGATTGCAGTCAAAAAATATGTCGAGTTAATCTTTAAACATTAAAAGCACCATTTTTAATTTAGAATTGATAATTTAAGCGCTAGATCTATTATATTTTGTGTCATATCTTGAAATACATCGGGATTATTATCATTCTTTATTATTATAATTTTTATTCGTCTTATGTCTAATTAGTCAATTTACATCGGATTGAGGAATTATTTTTAAATTTATTAGTGGTTTCAGTTAAACAGCTTCATCACTCATGTTTCTATTTTTTTGTGAAAATAAAAATACATTCGATTGCAGTCTAAAAATATATCGAGTTAACCTTTACACATTAAAAGTACCATTTTTAATTTAGGATTGATAATTTAAGGGGTAGCTCGATTATATTTTGTGTCATATCTTTGCAATACATCGGGATTATTATCATTCTTTGTTATTATAATTTTTATTCTTTGTATGTCTAATTAGTTAATTTACATCGGATTGAGGAATTATTTTTAAATCTATTAGTGGTTTAAGTTTTTCATTACTTTGTAGCAACATAAAAAAAATATTATTGTACATTTGGTCACATAGTTCTTCTATCACCATAGTCGTTCTAAGACGAATTGAGTGTTGAGTTTTTATTTTAAGATAATTTAAGATTTTTTAATTCTTGCATTAAGTTTTACTTATCGTGCACTTGTACTTTTTTACAATAACATTAAAAAAATACTAAAGGTTGGATATTCATTTGAAAGATAAACTCTTTTAAATACTTTTTGGATTTAGCCTCTTGAGAAAAAATAATGCATAATCTAATTAAATACTTGATGGTTGTCGAATCCATTAAAAATAAATCCTACTATTCCTAAACACAAATATATTTGTCAATAGAATAAGTAGGGTCGATCTCACAGGGAATAACTAAATAACGAATTTCTAAGATAATCAAGTGTGCAAAATAAAGTAAGATGGGGGCGTTTCAATTAAAATAAAAGCAAGGAGTAAATTAAAAACAAATCTATATCAATAAAAACTCAGTCAAGGATAATTCTTCGCACAATATTTTCATGGATTGACCATCGATTCAAAAATAGCTTTTAATTCATGTAGTAGATTGGTTATAGTCTTCAGAAAACTCATCCAAACTAATCTTTTCTAAATTATAGACTAAACATACGAACGCGATGAGTAATCCTTATTTAACGAATAACCCTAGCCAAACGATAGGATTTAATCCATTAACAACACTAAAAACTAAAAAGCCCCAATCCTAGCCAATAAACCTACAAATATAGTTATTCGAAACTAGATTCTATGGTAATCCAAAAGTTTCGACCCAATCAAATTATATATACTATTTTCCACTTGTGATAGTTCAATTAAATAATTACAGATTTAATCTTACCAACTACATATATGCTATTCTATCAATTAAACAACATGTCTAAATTGCACAATCAACAAAACAACACCAAGGGATTGGGTTTTTTTCCGAAAGAGCATAGAAAAATACATAAATACTGCATAAAAATAAAAGACAAACAGATCAATTAGATCTCACAATCCTTTAACAAAATATTGACTTGAATTACTCTTTAACTGAAGAAAGAAATTTAGCCACGTATGACCATAATAACAACTTCAAATAAAAATATAAAAGCTGAAAATTTAGGAAAAAACTAATTACCAGAATCAAAGTTACAAGACAATGTCTTATAACATGTATATATAGTGTTTTAACCCTTGATCAAATTCTTAATAGGACTGGGATAATTCTTTGAAAAGCCCTAGGAAATGTTAGCAAGAAGGGAGTTCGTTTGCAAGGTGAACTTTTGCCAAAGTGAAACTTTTTCCTTCTATTCCCATGTAGGAACCTTAGACCATAAGGCGTGATCACATCTTGCGCGACGAATAAGATTACTTCCATATTTAGCTTTTCAGCTTTCTTGTACGATATCCCTCTGCACTTTTTATCATCTTTAGGCCCCCTTTTTAGCTCATTTTCATCAATTTTCATCTACGACAAGTAAGAATTAAATTTGATGAAATTTTAACCAATTTGGAACCCAAACTTAACCAAAATAAGTGCAATTGTGGCCTAAAACTAAGTAAAAATAACATGTTATCAATACTATATATAAAAATAAACTTTTAGTAGTAATTCTTTTTGTTTCATTATGACAAAATTATTTGATTCATTTGTACTTTGCATTATCACCTAATAATTTGATTTGTAATATATGCATTACTATTTACTAATGTAATTGAATAAAATGTAGTAATCACAAAAAAGTCACGCTCCATAAAAAATGTAATATAATGTCATGTATATTATATCCTAACATGTAAAGTTGTTGAAAATAATAAATATTTGATAATTCTCCTATCCAACAAGTTTTTAAATTAGGTTCTTATTAAACAAATAGGTATTTATTTAAATGAAAATAAAAGGCAATGATACTTTTATTAAAGGATATATATAGCCTTTAACAATGTAAATTGTAGCCTAACAACTCTACGAACTAATCACTGTCTTGGGTCTAATAGCCCCATTCAGACTGCAGCTTGAAATATTTATGCTTTTTTTTTTTTCACAAATTGATTCAAATTTTTACTTTTTAATATACAATCTACTCGAAATAACCTATAAATATCAATGTCACAAACACACTCACCCAAGAAAGAAGAGAAGAGAGAAAAATAATTCAAATTCAGGACTTTAATAATGTCAAATTCAATTCGTACCCCTATCATTGAGCTACATGCCCAATAACACAAATTGTTTCAAACTTGAAGGCAACATTTTGAGAGTATTTGGGAAAGCTGAAAGAAACGCATTTGAGTACTTTAAGCTATTTTTGTATTTCTGTGAGTGTTTGGTTATATAACTAGCTAAATTTTAGTATCAAGAGGCTAAACGTTGACAATCAACCCAAGCCTAGGTTTAAACTGCTTCTATCAGAAAATTAGTTTTATAAAATTTGTGAGTGATCAATTTTGGCCAATGATTCAATGTAGCTCCATTTATTATTTGGAAATAGAAGTTAGATATTTGTAATCTACATTGCGAGCAGATACGGAAACTGTATTTAATTGTTTAAAATCAATTTTGAGTGACTGAAAAATTAAATGCATTAGAGAGCTTGATGGAACGGCCAAATGGAGTAATGTAAAATGTGGTTATCTCACATTGGAAAAATGAGACAAGAATATTTTGTATTTAAGTTGTTAGTTCCAAATAGGGGTTGACCACTGGGAGGTTTACAAATGTGTAATGGGGAGAGGATTTATGGGTTGGCAAGCTTGAATCAGGCCACAAGCACGCACCCAGCATAGCGCTTTGGATAGAGCTAAAGCTCATGCAGACCACGTGAACAAGGGTTATCCGCGCTCGAGCCGGTGCATGAAGGTATGAACCAGTGTCATGTCTGTTTGATTCAAACCGAACTAATGCGAACCCCAATAGTTGCAATCTTCTACCCAACTTTTTGTCTATTACAAATAGACTCACTATATGTGTCATTTGCATTCCATTCCATCCGAATTCACTTTCCATTATCTGCATTCACTCCCAAAGTTACCAAAACATTCATAATCATCAAGTGAGTTCAAAACACCTTCTAAGTTTATTGTTTTTTGAAATTTGGAGTGCTCATATTTCGAGAAGTAGGCCGTTGTATTTTGGAAGATGAGTGCCAAGAATCATGAGCACTAGTGTGGGGCAATTTCATTTTAAAAATAAAGAGTCTATCTCTTTCCTCGATCTAATTTCATAGCCTAATCACACCCCTTATAAGAACTATTTTCCAACAATTTCTTAGTTTTTGTGCAAATATTTTGACATTTCTTTTTGATACATTTAAGCAATTTTTTTTTTCCAAATACAACTATTATTTTGATATTTGTCACGTATATTTTTTTTTCCATCTGTTTGGGCTCAAAAATAATTTTTTGTATTTCACTAAAAGTGAGCTAGTCATTTTGATGCGGAACGAGGCCAGCCTGCATTAAGGTGCTGGCCAAGGCCGAAATTTCTAATAAAACATCTTATAGTCCGATCGATTAAAAATAAAATAAAATAAAATAAAAATAAATAATAATAAAATCCATATAGTTACTTTTAGGGGTGGTTAGACAAGAATAACAAATAGTCAAAAATAGACATTGATATAACTAAAGTGCAAAATATTTTGGCCACATGGTGCTGAAGATTTCAAAAATCAAATAAGATTGCATAACTTCCAAAACAAGGAATAAGGTGCTCCATCCATTTTAAGTGCTCAAGTTGAATAAGTCATCCAACTCCAAATAAATAGGAAAATCAGTACAGCCTTAAGCCTATAAATGGGAGTTGGATTCAACAAGTTATTTAGTCTACATTCAACAATCAACAACTCAATTACAACTTCAATTAAGAAGTCTATACTTCTTCAATTTTTAGCTCAAATGAGCGAGGAACAACTTAGTGCAATTGGTAGAAAACTGTTATGTGAGAGTTCGTGCACTACCACGGTGCAATCATTTCTCGAATTGGGAGTAGTATTTACCTACCACGGTGCAACCATTTCTCGAATTAGAAGTCAGAGGCATAGACTACAAAAGTCATATCGAAAAGACTTCATATTGTTTGTTTTTTGCACACTAGCACACCTGCACTCAATTCACACTCATTTTGAATAGGAATGACAATGGGTTCAAGTTTGGCCCGAACTCGACCCACTAGGGGAGGGTTTAGACCCAGGAACGGGTCATGGGGCGGGGTTGCGGGTCCAAAATTTGGACCCGTCCTGGTTCGGGTCGAGTCTCGAGTCCACTTAAATCCGGTCCGGACCCGACTCATATCTATATATATATTATTTAATATATTTATAATATATAAATAAATAAAATTCAAAAATAGGATATTTTTGATGTTTAAGAGTGCATTAGGATAAAATTAAATATTTAATATATTTATAATATATAAATATATTTAATAGTGCTATTTTTGATATTTGAGAGTGCATTATGCTTTTCTCTCTTAATAAATTATTCAATAGTATAATTTAAATGTTATTTCTTCTCATTTATCTCTATATATTTCTTTGTGAATTTGGTTTTGTTTGGTCGATTTGTTCTTTTTCTTATTTTCCTTCGTGAATCATTATGTTTGTTTCATGTATTTGAATTGTCTCTTTCAACCAAATAGAACTTTTTATCAAAATAATATAATTTTATATAATTTTTATCATTCTATCCTAAAATGAAAAAAAGTAATTATTTTTTTGTACAATTTCAAATTGTTGTTTCAAAGAAATTTGTTAAAAAAATAGAAATTTGAATTATTGGGGCGGGTTCGTGGACAGCTTTGGCTGGTTGGAACGGGTTTAGAAACCCGGCAGGTTCAATGTGTCCAGCGCGGGTTCGGGACCCATCGGGCTTGGGATGGGTCCATCTCGAGTTTAGCCAAACCCGTATCAGACCCGACCCGTAATCATCCATAATTTTGAAATCACTATGTTTTTATCGAATCGAGGTTTTAAACATTGAGCAAACATATAAAATTGGCCTAATGTCAATTTATTAGCAAACACGCAGGCTAGACAATTTTTTTATGCAAACACCCTCAAACAATCATTATTGTTACTATTGCAGATTTTTCAACTATTTTACAATTTTTATTTTTTCAAAAACAAATGCATGTGGAAACCCTCCCCCCCCCCCCTCCCTCCAGGCCGCCCATAAATATGTGGAGCACTAACCAAAGGGCTTGTTAGATTGGTTTAAAAAAAGTGTTTTTTGAGCCATATTTTTTTTAGTTGATTTTCTTTTTTAATTCAAGTGGTTCTGTATTTGGGTAAAATAATTGAAAATATTTCAGTAATTTTTAAAAAAGCCACTTTTGGGATTTTTTTTTTCTGGCTTATGCTTTTCCTAAAATACCCAATCAAACATGTTATATTCATTGAAGCGTTTTTCTTCTGAAAAAAGCTTCTTTCTTTTTAGTTCAAAACTTATCTGACAAGAATCCTATTCTATTGAAGTGTTAAAAAAGCTTCTTGTTGGAAAGCTTTGAACTAAAAAGAAAGAAGTTTTTTTAGAAAAGAAACACTTATTTTTTGAAAATAAAAAAAAAACACTTATTGGAAAAAAAATTGAGTTTGAATGAGCTTTTCAAAAAAACATAAACTAGAAAAAAAAAACCAAAAAATGGCTTTTTTTTAGAAGTTATTTAAAGGAGTTTTAAATAAAAACACCTTTAAAATTATTTTGAATTACTGTATCCAAATGTAAAATTATCTGACTTATATATATAAAGAAAAAGTATACTATAAAAAGTATAATTTGAGAAGCATTTTTTTAAAACTCATTCAAACGCAATTATTGCTTGCGGTTGTTCCCACGTATAGCATGCCCATTCTCAAGACTTCCCTCGCTTCTCTTCTTTCACAGATTTCTTTACGCTGCTAAGGAACAAACCATGCCCATGCTTTATTAGTGAAAACCTAATGTTCTTGTGCATTTATCTTTGTTCTTCCGGTCCCTTAGCAAGCCAGGCCTATGGCTCACTTCTTCTTCGCTCCTAACTTCACTTTAAATTCTTCTAGTTTGAAGGAAAGATTTATTTTCGCATTTTCAACCTAATTTGCAGATAAACACAAGAACATAGTGAAAACTCCATTCTAAAAATCGTAACTAGCCAAAAACAAGGACGAAAAGTGTGAGAAATAAGCAAAATGTGAAACCTATCAATATAGTTAGTTTACATTTATTTTTTAATGCAGAATATGTTTTTAATCATAAAAACTAATAATTCATTACTATTGTAACGGGCACACTTGATATGTGTGTCAAAAAAGATATAATATTATCAAATAGTCAAAATTTAATTTTTTTTATTAAATTCTCTATAATATATATATATATATCTTTCTAAAGTATTTTTATTATTTATACCATCTTTTTAAGTATTCATAGTGCATATTTATCAAATTTATGATAAGTCAAAAATAAATTTAAAACAAAAAATATTAATTTGATTAAAAAATAAATAAAAATATAAAGCAGAAAAAAGAAAATTAGAAAAAAGAATGCGAGGGAGGAGAAAGGAGAGAGATGGGAATAGAACAAGGAAAAAATAAAAGCATGTTGTTGCATAGGGGAGAGAGGAGGGATGAGAGAGAAGAACACTTAAATATTAGTAAGAGTACTTTAGTAAGTTCACAATTAAACGCATTAAAAAATGAAGAAGAGTTAAAGAGTCTCACGCTTTATTAAATAGTATAGATAAATTTATAACTTGATTTAGGTTAATTTTATTTATCTATATCATAATTAAATTAAATTTAACTTTTAAAATCTCTCGATATAAAATGTAGATCCTTGCAGTAAATTCAAGAGAACTTACAAAATTAAATATTTACTTAAATTTGTAATCATATTTATATATAATAATGTCACAAAACAGTCTTTTGCCCTTTTATCTGTGAACCTATAAATGAAAACGTAGACAAACAATAAAGGGTAAATTACATTAAATGCCTCAATTTTTGAGGTATTTTATACTTTGATACTCAACTTTTATAAATGCATATTTTGATATTCAATCTTTATTATTTATGCATTGATGGTATTTTTTAAATTATTCTGGTAGAATGTTCAAGAATATATTCCACAGAATATTGGGGAGATGATAAAAGATTCTCCAGAATATTCTAGAACATTTCACAATGATTCATTCGAAATAGTGAAAAAAGATCATTAACGTACAAATGATAAATGTTGAATATCAAAGCGTACATTTACAAAATTTGAACATCAAAGTGCAAAAGACCTTAAAATAGAAGAAATAAAGAAATAAAATTAATAGTTTAAATCAAAGAAAATTATAATTTGATTTTCAATTCAGAAAGCTCATTCCGATAAATTTTTTGTTCTTTAAATGTCAAAAGTAAACCTTTTCACGGAATTATCCTTGACTTGTTATATCAGAAAATTTAGTGAATAAAGTTTTTAGTAATTTATTTATGTTCTTAAAATTAATTTATATGAATCATAATTTTAGTAAAATAGTTTTTTATAAGAAAATTTCTTTACTTTCAAGAGTTATAAATTATAAAAAGAAATTCTTGAATTTTACAGTATGGTTAATCATAGTTAGAAGTTAAAACTAGTATTAATCACGTATCAACGCAAAAAAATAAATATTTATGTATTATTCTAAATTTTATTAGTTAAAAAGTAAAATGATGAAAATGAATAGTAATTCATTTTAGAACATAAGTTTTAAAAATCAATCTACAACATAATATCAATAAACTATATATTCGAGAATTCAGTTGGTGTAATTATATAACGGGGCCACTGGGGTTGTAACCCAGTGGTGGGGGTTCAAATCGGCACTAGTGAGGTCTTGAGTTTGAATCCTCTTGTCCTCTCCCCTTTTTTTCTTGAGTGACTGTGTGCATGTGTGTGGGGGTATCTTTCCGGTTGACGTCTATAGGGTGTCTCGAGTTGATTGTAATAAAAAGAAAAAATTATATAATGGGGTTTTTCAAAAGGGTTTTATGGAAATTAGTGATTGATAATTCTAAAACCTTCAAAATTAGATTAAAGTGACTGCTAGATATTGTGAATAAGAGATTATATAGAGAAAGTTAATTTTGTCATTTGATTTTAATAAAACTATAGAGAGCAGAGAATAGGGAGACCACAAGTGAGCATTAGAAAGTGTGTCGAAAACACTTGTAACTTTATTCTCTTGGATTTGAGGATAAAATTTAGGGATGTACTTTGTAAAACAATAAAATATTTCTCACAGTGAAAGAACGGAAACTTTTGTGGATGTAGGCGGCTTTACTAAACCACGTAAATTTTTTGCGTTATCTTATGTCTCATCATTCCATCACATGTTGTTGTTAATATTGTTAGTATGATTTGTCAAAATTCTTAATAACTTAAATTTCGATTGCTTCCTTTGTGCCCCAATTAGTGGTATCAGAGACATTTGTCTAAGGGTAAAATTTGAGATTTATTTTATTAGGATGAACGATATGTGATGGCAAATCCATTAAAGGTTCAATAACATGACGACATAGAAAATTTTAGTATTTGGTAAAACAAGAGTAAAGGAGGGGAAGCTACTAGAGATTAAAGTTGAAGAATTAAGATGGGCTTGATTGAGCTTTCCACATGAGTGAGTTGGGAAAAATTGTTGGGAAAATTCAACTCATAGTAGGACTCCCTCATTATTCTGCACCAAACTACTTTAAAAGTTAATATGGTTTGGTATAGGTATTAGATACTGGGGATGTACATAAACCGCTTCACTCGGACGACCAGCTCAAATAAATTAAGTAGATCCACATGTACATTATTGGTTGTAAATTATTAAATTCTAACTGCTATTGAGTAATATTGAAACCCATCATTTTTTATTGGGTGACGGATTCAACTTTTCTAATCCGCCCAACCTATAACCCAACTACTATGTTTATACATATATAAGATATATATATATAACATATATATTTGATGCGACTAAGTTTCCCTCCATTAGGCCACGTCACCTTCCTACCGGAGAGATAATACCAAGTATGAAGCCGAAGGCCCTCGAATGGGTGTGCTGTCCTCAAATGAGGTTGTAAGCCACCAAAGAGAGGCTTCCAAGTGTGCCCTCGAATTGGTGTGCTGTTCTCGAATGAGGTTCTAAGCCACCAAAGAGAGGCTTCCAAGTGTGCCCTCGAATTGGTGTGCTGTTCTCGAATGAGGTTCTAAGCCACCAAAGAGAGGCTTCCAAGTGTGCCCTCGAATTGGTGTGTTGTCCTCGAATGAGGTTGTAAGCCACCAAAAAGGGACTTCCAAGTGTGCCCTCGAATTGGCGTATTGTTCCCTCCATTAGGCCACGTCACCTTCCCACCGGAGAGATAATACCAAGTATGAAGCCGAAGGCCCTCGAATGAGTGTGCTGTCCTCGAATGAGGTTGTAAACCACCAAAGAGAGGCTTCCAAGTGTGCCCTCGAATTGGTGAGTTGTCCTCAAATGAGATCATAAGCCACCAAAAAGGGGCTTCCAAGTATGCCATCGAATAGGTGTGCTTTCCTCGAATGAGGTTGTAAGCCACCAAAGAGAGGCTTTCAAGTGTGCCCTCGAATTGGTGTGTTGTCCTCGAATGAAGTTGTAAGCCACCAAAGAGAGGCTTCCAAGTGTGCCCTCGAATTGGTGTGCTGTCCTCGAATGAGGTTGTAAGCCACCAAAAAGGGGCCTCCAAGTGTGCCCTCAAATTGGTGTGTTGTCCTCGAATAAGGCTCTAAGCTACCAAAAATGGGCTTTCAAGTTTGCCCTCGAATTGGTGAGTTGTCCTCAAATGAGATCCTATTGTTGCGATTTTTCCGCAAGTGTACGGGTCGCTCAAGCAATAAAGTGAAAGTAAAAGTATCGTTCCCACGAAGAACGGGCTACCAAGCACCAAACTTATAAGTTTTCTATTGTTTAAGCTTCGAAAATTGATTGGGATAATATGGAACAAAAACAAACAACTAAATCAAAGCAAATAACTCAATAAAAACAAACTAGGGTCTAGGCATCGTTGATTGAATCCCCCCTTGTGACCAATTAAACCCCCATTGATTTTAATTAATACACATTCCCACGATCCAACTCACGAAAATATTTGTAATCTCCTTTCGAAAGTAAAACAAACGGGCCAAAGAATGCTATGTGTCTACTTTCGTGATCACATACGGATTCCTTGGCCCATTGCGCACAAAAGTTGTGTTAGTTAAAAAGTTCTCGCTAATTAACCTAACCGATCGCACAAGAGCACGATTATTTCTAATCTATGCGTTCCTCATGTCTATAATACAAATAGTCAGATTTTATACACACCCTTTCGTAGTCGAATATAAAATCTCAAAGCTTTGTACAGATTGGCCAAAAATTCACAAGTAATAAAACCTTGAATTATAGATAGGAAGTATGTAAAATCAAAACCAAAGAGGTTCAACGAAATTCACAAGGGTTTCATCAATGACTAGCCTAGAACCCTAAGATTTAATTAGCTGGACATAGCGAAATAAAAACAAAACAAAAACATGCTGAAATTAAAAGAAAACATAAACGCAAACTCGGCTTTCGACGACAATCTTGGAGATGGAGGAACTTGGCCTTTGAATTGTCACCCTTCGTAAGCTTTTGCCCTAGAATTCTCCTTGAATTATCAGCCGAAAAGTCCCCCCAGAATCGTGCACAAAACGGCCCTTAAATAGGTGTAGGGCAACGGTTGTCAGAATCCTAATACGACTCAACTTTCCTTGTTGCCGGATCGCATCGGGACGGCTTCGTGGCTTCGGGACGGCTTTAGCCATCCTAAATCTAACCTTTAGGACACTCTCTGGACACGTCGGGACGGCCTCGCCGGACGGGACGGCTTAAATCGAACTGTTTCAGCCGCTACTGGATTGGTTCGAATCGGGACGGCTTAGTGCAATTCGGGACGGCTTAAGCCGTCTCGGCGCTTACACCCACTTTTTCGGCTTCGTTTCGGCCCCGATTTCCTACAATAACATCATGAAACTCTTGTGGGTGTATATAGGCATCAAAACCTTGTATAAAACATGCTTTAGGGGTGCAAAAACACTTTAAATTGATCAAATTAAGGTTGTATTACATAAAGCACAATTTTCATCCTTATAACTTTAAAACCTTAATAAAAATCAATGAAAAACACACAACGCTTGCACATAAAAGTGTATATATTTTAAGCTTATCACATATGCCATCAGAAAAGGGCTTCTAAGTGTGCCCTCGAATGGGTGTGCTGTCCTCGAGGGAAGATGTCCCGTTCGAGGGCATGCCCGCTGGATCCTTAGTGAGTACTTGGTCCATATAACAGCTAAAGGGGGCCCAACTACTCTGTCAGACGCAGACAACCCCAGCCACCAAAATATGCCCTGACAAGATAGGTGGACTCTTTAAGTTGTAGATGCCTTAAATGCACCCTTATAAGTGCAACCTCAAGCATTAAATGGCCAAGATATGCATTTAATGCAAAAGTCAAGCCCCATTAATGAGAGTAAGGCCCCAGCCACCATGTTGGACTTCAAGATGTGACAAAAAGTATGTCCACTTGTACTCCCTGGGTCAAATCAGATGGTCAATCCCCATCAATCCCATCAAATCAAAGACCATTTTCATGGTTTAGTATATCCTAGGTGCTTCCCTAGTGGGGAAGCATCTTCAATTTATGACATTTGTCCTATCTAATTTTTTTATTCTTCTCTCTCCTACTATATAATTTTTTTTACTCTCTTTCTGTATTCTCTCCTCTCTCTCATCTCCTTTTATACTTGTTTTCTTAATTGATTTCATTTTATTTTTAAATTTTTTTTCACTTATCATTAATTTTTTTAAATTGGTGACGATTTAATTTTTCACTTATCATTAATTTTCACTTGAATTGTTATATATTCTAGCCAACTTAAATTATTTCAATCCTTATTCACATTAATATAATTAACCAAAATAGAATTTGAATGGTCAATAAAAAATGTCATTTTCTTTTAACTTGAGCTATAACAAAGTGTGTCAGTATCACTAAACAACACAAAAAAAATAAAGATAAAAAATAAAAAAGTACACAACGTATGACGATTTAATAAAAAAAAAGAAGAAATTATAAATAGGTGCACAATTAATGATGTTTAAAACAAAAAGCAAGAGAAGAAAGAAATTAAAATTAAAAGTTAAAAAATTAATGATAAGCGAAAATTTAAAAAAATTAAAATGAAATCAATTACAAAAAACACGTATAAAAGGAGATGAGAGAGGAGAAAGAATAAAGAAAGAGAGTAAAAAAAAAAATGCAATAGGAGAGAGAAGAATAAAGAAAAATGAATAGGACAAATGTTACAAATTGAAGGTGCTTCCCCAATGGGGAAGCACCTAGGATATACTAAACCCATTTTCATTATAAATAGGCAAAAGGCCCTCCCACATGAGGTATCTTACGTATTTTGTATTTTCTCCTAAGAAAATAGCACTTTACTATTCATTATCTTCTCCAAATACCCTACCACTGACTTGAGCATCGGAGAGCCTATACCGGGGCAAAACCGGCTAGTCTTACGTGCGTTCCTCCCTCTTTGGCAGGTGGGCCACCAGTAAGATCATCTCGGAGTACAACATACCCCGACACGTGGTCAAACCAAAATTCGACCGCATCAATATTAGATATTCATATATGTAATATATTTATGTAGAGTATATATATGTTCAATATATAAAAAAAATTATGTTATATATACATGCTGCATTTTTATACTAAATTTCTTTTTATCAAACTATTTTTCCATAAATACATAAAAACTTTTTAATATAATAATTGTAAAAGATAATTTATTGAGTGGCGTTCGTTCGTATTATATACTCATGTCTATTTGAGTTTTATTTTCATTATTTATTTAACGTTGCAATGAATAGCAATACAAACAAGTTTTACTTATTTTCTTTCCATTTATATTGCACTCGAGTAAAAATAAGTCGAATTGTGATAAATGCATATAAAACCCGCTACAACTCGAACTGTTCCGTTTGAGATAATAATTGTAAGATTATGGTTTATATTTTTGATAAACCGCATATAGCGGGTTGGGATTAAATTTTTGTAATGAGACCATCCGAATTCGACCTAGTAGATAGGAAAGAAATGTTGTAGCCAATTTTTTTGAATTTGTCGAATGGAACTTGGCTCTAAAAATGATTCATCATTTGAGGAGAAAAAATGGGGGAGAAGCATTGAGTGTTTCGCCCAACCCGAACGCACAAAAAGTGTGTGCAACCTGAAGAGTAAAGAACAGAGAAATGCAAGGGAGCATTGGAGAAGTGTGCGGGAAACACTTGTAATTTTATTTTTTTTAGGGTTGGAGAGTGTTTTGTGGGCTTCATTGAGAGGGCCAGTGCAAGGGGATTTTCTTTCTCATAATGAAAGAAAGTAAACTCTTGTGGATGTAGTCAGTTTTGTCGAACCATGTAAAATCTTTGTGTGTGCATGTTTCTTTTTCCATTTTGTCGCATATGATTTTGTTGTTGATATTGTTGGCCTGATTTTTTGAAATTTCTAAAAACCAACAAAAAAAAAAAGATTCAAAAATACAAAAAATGAAAAAAAAAAAATTAAATCTATATTTTTACTATTATAAAAGTGTAAATATAATTAGGAGTTTGTTGAAAATTTTGATTGAACCAAATCATCCCTTAAGTATTATTAATTTTAATGACGATTAAAAAAATTCAATATTTTGTTTATCTCCTAAAAAATTAGTTCTCCTAATGGAATATGAATACTAAAATACTTAATATAGTAAAAAATAAAATTAAAATTCTTAATTTTTTTAATTATAAAAACTAGAAAAATAAATTTATAAAATCCATATGTCCATTTTAATTGTTTTGCTATGCTTGAAATATATTAAAACGGATAATACATGTGCATTACATCCCTATACCACTTTTAGTATGTGAATACCCTAGAGTTTCTTGAAAATTTTTATTCCACTAAATTATTCTTTAAGTGTTATTAATTTTAATGACAATTAAGGAATTTAATATTGTTTTAACCCCTTAAAAATAGTTATTCAAGTGGAATACAAAAACTAAAACACTTATGGTATACTAAACACTCCAACATTAATTCTGAATTTTTTAAAAAAATAAAAAATAAATTTATAAAATATCACAAATTTGGCATGGAAAAATAGAGTTATATTTTAAAGTTCCCAATAAGAGAAATATATGCATGGATGGTCTAATATTATAAAACTCTAGCTACAGAAGCAAAACGAGAACATTTAATATGTAGGTTAATAAAAATACAAATATTAAAGGAACTCAAATATTTAACTATATAGTTTTAACAGGAACAGGGATAAAATCATAACATTACATCATTAATTATTCAAACACAATAAAATTCAGAAAACCAAAATTATATTAGAACTATGTATTATTTACTAGATAGTTCTCTAATAATCAAATTAAATTAACTTTAATTTATGCTATGTAAAGATTAAATATTTATAATTGTATCGTCTAATCCCTAGTGACTAATGAGAATTATTGATAAAATTTAATTAAACTCAAATATAGGAGTTTTACAGAAAATTGAAGAATTAGAGATACTGAAAATCTTTTGTATTGCATTCTATTTTAAAAAGTTAGTTGTTAAATATTTTGTTAATTCTATTTTTAAAATATATCTAAAATTAGTTGTTCAATATTTGCTAACTTGATCTACAGTTTTTATTTGATGTTGGAGACAAAAAATTCAATGAAATCATAATTTTAATGTTACTAATCAGTAAAATTGAACTTTTGATGAAAATATATTTACGGAAATATATAATAAAGAGAATTATGAGATATACTTCCATTGAAATCACAAACAATTATACTATGAAGCCAAGTTTAATTAAACTTTAAAAAAAAAGTTATTGAAATACCGCTACTAATATAAAGTGAAGTTACAATTGCATTTTAAGCATATGACTTCAATTGACATTAAATAGAGAGGAATATTTTTCTTTCAAAAATAATATTCATATATTCTTTGTGAATATTGCTTAAGCAGAATGATAGAAATAAAACAGTTTTTTAACTTAGCATATTGATTCAACTGTTAATTCAACGTGCTTAACGTGTCATTTTCTAAATAATGTTTTTTCATGAAACACTTGAATTATATATCTATAAAATGAATAAAGAGCTATAACGAAATATTATCTCTTTTAAATGTATTTTAGTAAAGGATTTCTTTTTATAGTACTTTAGTTTATTTTTCAATCTTATAAATAATTCAATAATTAAAAAATAAGGAAAAAGTGTAATATACCAATATTTTTTTAAGCTGCTGAAATTAAGTAACAAGATGTTCAAATTAATTACATTATTTTGAATACAAATACAAATTCTATAAATATTCTCTTAAATAAATTAAGATGATATTTAATAAAAAGAGTTCTTTCTATAGTATAACTTGGCTAGACCCAATGTTCTGAAAATTGGACCTGAGGACGAACGAGTGGCCTTACTAGTTTCAAGTTCAATCAGTTCGACCGCTAATTTGACCGGATATGAAGTCATAATATGTAACAAATATATTTATTAATATAATATTATTACCATTAACAAAAAAGCAAAAAATATAATTAATATTAGGAAAAAATTTAATTAATAGAAGTGAACACTATCACATACATATATACAAACATATTGTCTAACACACAAGCGAACGAGATACACATAGGTATATAAGCTCATCTATATATATACATATGATATATACATACACACTGATTTTTGACCAAAAACGTCTATATATAGACATACTTTTATAATCATCAAAGAAAACACACACACACACACACACTCTTTTACAACCACACACACAAGAACATGTGCAAGTATCGCACATGCATAATTTATAAGTATTTTAACTTTATATAAAATAAATTAATAATAATATAAATAATACATCAAAAATTGGGCTTCGAATCCATCTGTTAGCACATCAGTGAACCCATTTGCTAGCACTCACCATACAAAATAACAATCCAATGCATAAACAATTTGAAGTGAAGGAAAAAGGTCATCAACAATGGTAGCAAAAAACTAACCCTATCTTCATCTATTTTCTTTATTTTCACTTTTTTAGCTTTGATGAACTCTGAATCGTCATTTTTCTCAATTCTAAATCTAAATTATTTCCTTCATTTCCTGTTGATTTTTAATCAACTTTTTCTTTCTTCTTACTATGGTTTCTTGAAACTCTCTCTTCTGCAACTTTAGTGATAAAGAAGCAAAAACCCAACTAAAAAAAAGTGGGAATGATTGAAACGCTGAATTGGTTTATAAACCGCTACCGGTTTAACCAGTTTTGACCGGTCCAATTGAGAGGCGGTTTCAACGGGTCAACCGGATATGATCAGGCACAAGTCACCAATTGAACATATCGGATTGACCAGTCTAGTTTGATTTTCAAAACACTAGCTAGACCATTACTTGTAATAACGAATATCAAGATATAAAAAGTTAAAGATTAAATTGTAATAAATATATTTATATATAATAAATAACATTTATTTATAGGGCTCATTCTTTTAAGGGTAAAGTATAGTTTGCCTCCCTCAACTATCCTCTATGTATCATCTACCGCCCTAAATTTACAAATGTAAAATTTACCCCCTTCAATAAAATATTGGATTGTCACTAATGATCCTTAAAATTTAAAGTAAGAATCACCATGTTTTAGTCTTTCACCTGATAAATTAGTAATAGTTTAGTCCCTCCAATAAATTATCAAATTAAACCAAATTTCATTGGAAAATACTTATTTGAAGGGCATTTTTGTCACTTTTCATGGACAATCTTGTTTTAAAAAAAAAAAACAATTCTAAACAAAAATAGATAAAACATGCCCTTCAGATAAGTACTTTCAGCTGGGCTAAAACTATTAGCAATTTATAATATAAAGGACTAAATTGTTACTAATTTATAATATGAAGGACTAATACGTACAGTTTAACTTCAGAATTGAGGAACCATTAGTGACATCAACTCTAAAGTACTTTAAGTAATTCACGCAGACAATTCAACTTCAAATTAAACTATATTTAACTAAAAGTAGTTTGATTTATATTATATAAAAAATTAAGTAATATATGTAGTTCAAATATTTAAAGTTAAATAAGAGATGAATATAATAAAATAAGAAAGATTAATTAAATAAACTTAATTATGATAAGTTATAAACTCTTTAATCTAATTCAAATTACGAAAATCTTTTAAATAAAAATGATTAACTATATATTTATTCCTATGAACTTAAATTCTCTCCACTACCACTACCACCACCACCCCACCCCCGCCCCCCCACCCATCTCTCTCACACACACACGCACGTGTGCGCGCACTCGCGCACATACACACACACATATATATATATATATATATGTATATATATATATATATTTGATGTATGCTTGTAAGATAAACAATGATATACTTATATATGTCCATCCAAATAGTCTAATATATTTATTTAAATATATTATAGTTCAATTTCAATAAAAGGGCATATTAAAATCTAAGATAACAAAAGAATAGTAAAATTTTATTTGAAAATATAAATTAATAACTCCATTTACTTTAAATAATTGTGTTATTTTTCTTGAAAATGCCATTTTTATGCAAACTTAAAAAATTTGAAATTGAATTAAGGGTGTTAATTGATTTCAATATATATATTAAAAACTATATAAACATAAATTGAATTTGTTTAGAGGTAAGTGCTAGTCTAGAGAGTAGGGGTAATATTTGTCTCAATATTTATTCACTTTGGAGGGTAAATGAGACAAGAGATATATATAGTTTGAGGGGGTAAAGTGTATTTAACCCTTCTTTTTATTATTTACTCCAACTATATTTATAAAATTCAATATTTAATAAGTGACATGTAGGGGTGATTGCGGTTCGGCTTCGACTTTTTTGGAAATATTTAAAATAGAATTGCCAGTTGCGATTTTTTCTAAAAAAATATTTCAAATTGTTGTTTTTTAAATTAAAATCGAAAGTGAGGTTTAAATCGGTTCAGTTCGGTGCAGTTTGGTGGTTTTAAAGAATCTTGATTATTGAAGTTAGATAATAAACAATCATAGAAATATTGAAAGAAGATGATGACAACGAAGGGGTATTTCACATTAAGAATAGACCATAAAATATTTCTTCTTTGCTACTTTTGTTGGTTTTTTATTGAACTATATGCTATCATGCGCAAAGTTCGTATCATTATCATTCAATGACATCCTCATTTCTTGTGGCTGTGAGATGTTTTTAAAGTGATAGCAAACATGGCCTTGCCAAATTGAATTAATCCTTTACTAGTGTGGGTACTAAATTTAGGATGAATTATTGGTAATATTTAGGCAAAGTTTTGAATTTATAAGATTATCTTTTGAGTTTCATATTACCTCCTGAATGTTAGAGATATTTTTAATTTTGGCTGAAATATTATTTTCAGTGAAAATTTTTTATGGGAAAGGGTGAAGGGTAGGGATGGCAATGGGTTTAGGTTAGACCCGAACCCGGACCCAGACGCGCCCTTAATGGGGCGAGTTTGAGGACTCCTAACGGGGTTTGGGACGGGTCTCGGGTCTTCATTTTTTGAACCCGGACCCGCCCTGGTTAGTAATTTATATATATTTTTATTTATTATTTTATGTAAATTTATATAATATACATCTATATTCATATATAAAGGTATATATTATATAAATAGTTACTTAAAGAAATAAATATGATACTCTTGTATATAAAAATAATTATATAACATTAATAATTAAGTTATGATTTTAAAATATGTACAAATAAATATGTGATAAATATGTGATAATGATGTTTAATTTTTTAAAAATTAAAATATTTTCATAAAAAATTGTAAATAACTAGTGTTTTAGTAGTGCTATTATTTTTTTCATATTTATAAAGTTGTAATAATATCAATTTTCTTAAAAAAATTTTTTTAATTATTTTTAAAACTAAATCGGGTCTACCGGGTCCAACCCGGACCCGGCGGGTTCGGGCCCAGGTCCAAAATTTCCACGACGGGGCGGGTCCCAAGTTTGGCCAAACCCGCGCCGTTGCCATCCCTAGTGAAGAGTGCAAAGTGCCAAACTAATACATTTTCAAGGGTGCAAAATGTCAAAATTTGAATTTTAGGGTGTATAGTGCTAATCAAGTGTGTTTAGAGAGTACAATATGTCAATTTTCCAAAAAAAAATAATTAAATTAATATTAAAAATTCAATGTATGAAAATAAATTTTTTATAAATAAAAAGTATAAAGCCTAAATGTATAGAGCCCATAAAACTAAAAGATATATCGCAACTTTGAATACTTAAATCAAACTCAAACAATAATATTGATTTAATTACGCAACTTCTTAAGATTTTGGCTAATATAACATACTAGAGTTTGAGTCCATGCAAAATTTAATACTGAATGGATAGATGTATTTGAAATGTTAAATGATCAAAGCAATAACTAATGAAATTTGAAATAATTTAAAATGTGATTAGTGAATTTATCTTATACATTGAAGACTTTATGTTTTAGATATATATATTTAATATGTGTGAACGGTTCGATTGGATGCGGTCCAAACCAATTTTGCGGTTCGATTTTAGATTTAATTGTTGAACCACAATTTTTTCAAAAAATTGAGAAAAAACGGTGTGGTTTGGTGTTGTGTGAGCGGTGCCGGTAGTTTTAAAAAATTTATGATCATAATCGCATGCTCAAAGTTCGTGCATTTTAGTAGTATGAAAAAGGAAAAGAAAAGCATAAAACATTAACATTACATCGTCCAAACATTGTAAAAGAGGAAAACATCTAAATGCGTTAATTTGAGTTCCCACATCATCGGCCGTCGAGCACAGTGAGGGTGAGCTCGTTGATGGAGTGGCTTGTAGGCTGAGTCGATTCGACGTGCATACCATTCCACTTCTCTGCGAAAACTGGCTGCTCTGGCAGTGGTAGGTCCATGATTTCCCGGCTGAGCATTTGGAGAACAATTTGAATGGCAGGTCTATCTACGGGAAATTCTTGGACACACAACAGAGCGATGTGAATACATCTCATAATCTCTGCCTTGAAACCTGAACTTACTATGGTCTCATCAGCAAAAGCCAAACCATTGTTCTCGCTCCATAACTTCCATGCCTGAAATGCATTATGATTGAAGAAATTAATTTGGGATCACAATGTGACCTATGAATTTTGAAGAATGTAAAGTGAAAAAGGCTTACACATCCAAAAAGGCTCAACGACCATTCATGATTGTAATAGTGCGTGTTCTTCTTTCCTTTTATTATCTCTAACATTAGCACACCGAAGCTATAGACATCTGATTTCTCGGAGAATCTGCCCTCCATTGCGTATTCAGGTGCCATATATCCACTAAAAAATCATCATATCAACGTATACACATCACATGACAAGAAGAACCATGTAAATAGCCTAAAATCAAAGTTATGACTTTCTTTTAAATCTTAATTCATTCTTTAATTCACTTACTATGTGCCTACGACTCTTGCAGTATTGCCATGATCTTGGTTGCCTCCGAATATTCTTGCCATGCCAAAATCAGAGATTTTCGGGTTCCAATCCACATCAAGCAATACATTACTCGGCTTGAGGTCCCGATGAATTATTCTAAGTCTAGAGTCCCTGTGAAGATATAGGAGACCTCGCCCAATACCTTCAATGATACTGAAACGTTTCTTCCAATCCAAAATCTTTTGTGATGGATGTGTAGGATCTACATAAAAATAACAGTAGTAAAGCCATATGTCAAGTAAGAATATGCTAAAATTAAAATATCTATAAAAAAAAAACTCTACTGCAGAAAATACTTTAAATATATAAAAAGAAAATAGGTTTCACTTTTTAATTGTAACTGACCAAAAAGACAAACATCTAAGCTTTTGTTTGGCAAATATTCGTATACAAGCATCTTTTCTTCTTTCTCCACACAGCATCCAAGCAACCCGACAAGATTTCTATGCTGGAGCTTGTTAATCACAATCACTTCATTCATGAATTCTTCCATTCCTTGTCCTGAAGCCACTGAAAGTCTTTTAACAGCGATTTCTTTCCCATTTGCTAGATTTCCCTGTCAAAAAATATGATTGCAATACGTAAAGCAAATATGCAGTAATGTATTCGATGCAGAAAAGTAGGAAAAAAAAATTTGACCTTGTAAACAGGACCAAAACCACCCTTCCCAAGAAGATTGTTTTCATCAAACTGATCGGTTGCAGTTGCAAGGGTCTCGAAAGTGAATAGTGGCAACTTTTGTATATTAACTTTCTCTGATTCATCTCTGAGTACAATTGCAGTTGAATCCGATGAAAATGTTTGCCCTGGTCTGGAATCCTTTTTGTCTTCTATGTTTTTTCCTAAGTTCACAAGAAATATGTCTAATATAAGAATGACATCTAGATACGACGTTTAAGTAATTTGTCCGTTGGTTAATCTCACCCTTTCTTTTAAACATGCAGTACCAAGCAATGAAGATAAGAACGGATGTGGCAACAAAAGCCACTATTACAGGAATTATGAGAAACAACTTTTTGTCTTTATGGTTACCTAAAAAAATAAAAACAAAAATTTCATCAGAAACCAATTAATATTTGCAAAGGTAGGAATTTCACAAATTAGAAGCAGAGCATGGAAAATCAAATGGAAAAGTTGTCAAAGAATACCCACCCAATTCTGAAGCAGAGAGACGGATGTAAAGATCAAAACCAATGTTACCAAACTCCTGAACGTCGATCAAACTGTCCCTCCAGAACATACAACCTATATTAGGATCATGCGCATAAGCTATGCAAGAACAATTCCCCAGACATACACTCTTGCATTCATCTTCCTGCCTGGCAGATAACTGTTCAGCAAAATCAGGAAACTTCATAAACGGCAACCTCAAAAAGCCATCTCCATTTCCTGAATTATTGCTCTGATCACAGTGTAGTTGCTTTCTCCTCTGGCACCCACGGCTCCAATTCCCTCTTTCCCATTCATCTCTATTCATAGGCTCAAACCCTCTCAAACAGGAACAAATAGGTGAATCCTTAGTGTTACAGCTACCAAACGGCCCGCACGTTCCGTAAATATCGCATTCATTTTGAGGAGCCAACCATACAATATCCCAAATCTTCTTCCGATCATCCCACAATGTTTGCACTAAGCTTCCCAAAGAATTCAGGACGACTTTCATCAAGAATTTCCCCGCAGGTTCCGTGAAGTAGACGGTGCTCGAACCATCGTTGATCTCGCTGAATCGATCAACATATGGAGCATACATGAATCCGCCGATAGCTGGAGAATTCATAGCCTGTATGCCTGTAAAAATCTTCCCATTCCATTGGCCACTCCTCCAGTGGGGGCGGCCGTTTCTCCAGATGAAAAGCTGTGGGATGTTTAAAGCTTCAATCCCTCCCGTGAAGCTACCCTTTTCTGGGTCGGACCCATTTCTCCAGGCCGACAAGAGCGCCTTCTTGCCTGTACTTATGTTGTCGGTGATCTTCATGGTCGGCAAGAAAACATCTGATGGTTCTGTAAACGACTCCCATATGGTGGTTGCTGTTGCAATGTCCTGCATAACAAGATTTCCAGTGTCGTGAAGTTGAACAGTGGTATTCATGGGAGAAGACGTTGCGTTTGTCGACCAGATAGTTTGATTTCTTCCATTAAGGAGTACGAGATTGCCGCTGTCGGAAATAGTTACAGTGCCGGAAGAATCATTGAGAGGTCTGTTTCTGTTGGCAACCCATACCACAGTTCTTTGGGACACGGTGTAAAAGACACCCAAATAACGTTTGGTGGTGTTGTCAGGTGTGAAGAATCCCAATTTGAAGACCTGCCCACGGGATATTATGGTATCGGGATCTCTGATAACTAAACGTGATGATATGGTGTCTGTTGTTTCTAAGCAAAATCCCAGCAAAGGGGCGCAAGTAGCAGAGAAAATGAAGTAAAGAATAAAAAGTTGAATATTTTTCGTATTCATCGTGGTTAATTTGGTCAGAGTTTTGGTGATCATGCCAAGAATGGCGGGATGGGTTGCTGGTTTGCAAGCTGGTTAAATTAAACTAATTAAGTGGTTTAAATGTTTGTTGGATGACATTAGTCTGGTGAACGGTATTTAATGCTGGCATTGGACAATGAAGGTCAACTTTAAGTCGTCGTTTAGATGCTGAAGCCGTGTCGTAAGATTGGGGATTAAGTATTTTCTATTTTCAAATTATTTGTCGTGAAATTGGGTTAAGTCCGGCACTTGACTCACGTTTGCACTAGTTGCCTATTTTTTTCTCCATTTTCGGGGCCACTTGAGGACTGAGGCCCTGTTGAAAGAAGGGGAGAATCGGAATTTACACGTCTCAGTTTACATTTTTTCGATCATCATTATTTGGGAATTGGGTGAGAGCGCGCTCCGGATCTCCTGTTTCTTTTTCCTGTTTCATCTTCCATTTGCTTGTTTGGATTGCCGACACATGGCGAACAATTGAACGGCTGATTCAATTGTTAACTCTTCAGTTTCTTTTTTCATTTTTTCTCCCCTTTCTTTCTTTGAAGCAACAGATGCTTTAATTAATTTCAAGAAGGCAATTTTTTGAGTTTTCTTGTTAAACATGGCGTCTTCTGGTTCTTTTACCAATCAATGTCGTACTCCAAAAAAGATTAAATAGAAAAACGCTGCAACAAGAATATAAAGGAAAAACGAAAATTATCGCGGCGAACCAACAAGTCTTGCTCTCCGACGGCGTTTTGCAGTGCCAAAATTGATAAAAAAAAAATAAAATAAAATGGATTTAAGGGATTGGAGTATTTTCACAATGTATTCCACTTCGTGAAAATGAATTTTGGTTTTGAAAAACAAGAAATTAGGAAGTTTTTGGCACAAATGCTCGTTTCGAATTTGAGGTACCGAAATCCTTTAAATTCTTGCTATCCACTAGACGAGCATGCATTCTTCCATGAATTTATGTGGGAAAAAAATGTTAATTAGTTATTAATTTGTTCATGAGAAAGGCGAAGAACTTGAAGAAGATATGTTGTTTGATGAGCCTGCTGTAGAACCAAAGATAGCAGCAGTGCAATCTGGTATACAATGGCTCAATTATTATTATTATTATTATATATATATATATATATATATTTTTTTTTGGGAATGGCTCAATTATTTTGCTGAAGATATCGTCTCGACTGTTGTTACTATCGTGTTTTAAGCTCAGTTTTTTTTTATTTTTTTTATTTCATGTAGGCTCTGCTATTAATGATACACCATTAAAATTACAGAAACAGATTGAACAAGGAAGCTCGGAAAATTTCCTTCTTGAAAGTAATTAGAACGTCCGTTGCTTCAAAGAAGGAAAGGGGAAACGGAAGAAAAAGAAGAAAAAAATTGAAGAGTTTATGACTGAATTCAGTCGTTAAATTGTTCGCCATGTGTCGGCAATCCAAAGAAGCAAACAGAAGACGAAACAGAAGAAAGAAATAGGGGATCCGGAGCGCACCCGCGCATAGGTGAGCATAAAGTTTTAAAAGTTGCCCGAACTGTCCGTTACGGCCTGTATTGTATTGAATTGCGCTGTTCTAGTCAAATTTTTGAAAAAACTGTGGTTGAATAATTTAGTTCAAAATTGTTTCGCAAAATTGATTCGATTTCAATTTTCATTTGAAATTGCATTGAATCAAACTATTCACATGTATTAAATATATATATATATGTCTAATTTTATTCCTTTATTTAATTTAAACTTTTCGACATATAAGATACATTCATGGTTCACTTTGAAATTGTTCCAAATTTAATTAATCATTAATTTAATCATTGAACATTTTAAATAAATCTAAGCATTAAAGATTAAATTATGCGTGTATTAAAAGTTTAGTAGGTTATATTTATGATAAAATATTAAGAAGTTATGTAGTTAATCAATATTATTTTTTGAGTTTGATTGAAGTATATAAAATCACATATACTATATCTATTAGCTTTATGACGCTTTATAAAATTAGTTTTTATACTTTATACTTTAAAAATCTTATTTTCGTGGATTGATTTTTTTAAGATTAATTTAAATCTTTTACTAACATTCGAAGGGATTTTTTTTTTAATTTTGTCTAATTATTTCTTTTTACTGTTTCGAATCGCCAAACTGCATCGAGCTGCTTTAAAACGCACCTTCGATTTTACTTTAAAAAACCGCAATTTGTAATATATTTTGGAAGAAAATGTATATGGCAATTCGATTTTAAATATGTCAATAAAATAAAATCATTGTAATTAATCCTCGTACTACTTTTTTTGTTTTTTAGTAAATCGTTTACATGAAAGTAGTACAAATACTACTACTAAAATACCATAAAGGTCCACACATTTGGTGGGATTGAACCCAAGACCTCATAGTTTTGAAATCTTAACTTTGTCAGTTGTACTAGGCCTCACCAATAGGTTATAACTTATATCTAACCTTAAAAACTGTAAAATCTCTCTATGCTCATTTGTATCTCCTCATTTAACACCACATAAATCAATATATTTCACTAGATTTATTTTTACTAATTTAGGGCATGCTTGATATAGAATAATCTATATATCTCCACTTACATATATATATTTGACAATGATTTTTAACTACAATTTAATTAATTTAGGTCAAATAATTTTTTTTAAGATTTTTGAATTTTTGAATTAAAAAAAAAACTCTGATTGGTTGGTTTTTTTATTAATGAGATAATTTCTCCACTCATCTAGTACTCTTTTTCTTCCCCACTAGTACTAACATGTAGCTTTCCATCTTCTCATTTTATTGCAAAGTCCTATTATTATCAAATATTTTGGACAATTTCTATCAACAAAATTGATGAAATCACAATGAAATTCACTTGCAAAGACCATTTGACCAGTTTGAAATCTTCTCAAATTCAGTATAAGCTATTTATTTTTTTAGTGACCTCTTGATAATCTCAAAGTATGAGATTCTCCCGTTTACTTTATTTTTTATGTTATTTTATTTTTGTTTTACTTTTTTATGCTTTTGTGGAATAAGGGTCAATTTTTTGTTTGATTTTATTTTATCAATTTTTATTTTTGTGTTGGTTTTTTTTGCTTTTACTATTTTGAAGGTATATTTTTTGTTTAATAGGTATAATTTTTGTTTGATTATTCATCAAATATGTCACATTCTATTTAATTTTGTTTTAAGTGTTCTAGCTTTTAAGTTGTTTTATTCATGATTTCATTGAAATTATCATTTTTTTATTTTCATTCAAAAGTATCTGTTTTTGTTTATTAGCTTATAACATGGGCAACATCGATTGATTTTAATACTTGTTTTTCTAAAAGTTATTTCATTTTGTATTTATTCAAAATTTGTAAAAGCTGTCGAATCATTTAATATTTTGTTTTTTCTTTCATTTTGGAATCTAAAATTTATTTCAATTTTAAATTATTTATGATTCTAGAGGGCCAACAATTATGATTATTTTTTTTATATTTATTTGTTTGATATTGTATTTTAGATTTTAAATTTCCTTTCTATTTTTATTTTAATTTGCTACCTTGAAGGGATGTTATATTTGTACTTCCATTTTTCTCTTTGAATTATTAATAAAATTTTTCATACTCTCCACCCCTTAAGGTATAGTATAATTACAAAGTCCCTTTTGCTTCAAAAATTATAAATACCCCCGTCGAGGTTTAGGATCTTATTGTAAAGATTAATAGAGATGTCCAAAAAATAACTTTTCCGCAGCTATAATAGTCAGCCAAACCGCCAAAAAATGCTCGTCGTCGAGCCTGACAAAATCTTTCAATGAATTTTGTTAATCCACTAACATTCGCAAAATAATTTTATTTTATACCACTATAACTACCACCGGGCATCACCATTTATAATTCATTACCGCCACCACTTTTTTTTATTGAAATTGACTTCATATGTAACTTTTAAATCTTGAATTTGTCAAGACCATATGAATTATATCTCAAAATCTTGCCTAAAGCATTAGGAATGCAACTCGCAATTATGTCCCACCTTGATGAAGGGTGAATTTCGCTAAGCTAACACATAAATAGAGGGTATTTGTAATTTGTGAAACAAGATGGACTAATTTATAACTACATCATACCTCAAGGGATGTAGATGTAATTTGTCCTATATATATTCTTATTTTTTCATTCAAATTATGCGCTTTTTTCTCATTTAAATTCTCTCTCTTTCTTTCTTTCTCTCTCTCTAGTTACTTATAGTTTTATATGATAGGAGATATTCATCGATTTTAATATTTCTATATAATTCATTTCAAGGTATATATGTATGACTGGAAAAGTCTAGTAACTTGACTTTTATTTTTGTATTTACATTTTCAAAACTTACTTCAATTTTTATTATTTATTAAAAAGTCTTTATTTTTTCTTTTCACCCATCTATATATTTTCTATTTATTTATTATAAGTATTGTCTTTATTGCCTTTTATCAACTTATGCTATACATTTAACTTAGGACATAATTCCATAAATAAATATATTTAGACGAGCAAAAGGGCTATTCTTAATTAAAGCATATTTTATTTCCTTTTCCTTTTTTATTATTTATCTCCTGTAAATACATCTTCGGATCTTCCTACTACATATCTATATACCATGTATACTAGATAATGTAGTAAGGGGCTTTTGACTCCACTTGAATTAATTTAAGATGTTACGCTTTTTTTAAGAAAAAACACATAGAAACTTTCATTAAACTTTCATTATATATGTATAAATATATGTGTGTATATATATATATAAGAAAACTAGAAACCATCCAAGTAAACACACCTATGTGCATAATTGGATAGCGTCATTACATTTTATTGTGACATGTATGGAAGCATAACAACTTTAAATTTAAATTTGTACGTGTATATAATTATTTATAATTATTTAAAAGAATCCAACACTTATCTAAAATCTAAGTAAAATATATTTCCTTTTAATTCAATTAAAGTGATAAAACTATAATGTTTATTTATAACTATTTACAATATTTATCAATTACTTGAATTTCAAAGTATTAGAATTATCCATCACTTACTTTTACACATTTTTTTTTCTAAAAAAAATCACATGGCATAATTACATAAAACTCTATATTTAAATTGAATATATTATGCCTTCAATTAATTTTTTGAATATACCATTTTATCTATTACTTTTCAATAGTGTGACTTTAGAATTTACATTTCAAAAGGAAAAAAAAAGATAATTAATTTAACTTTGTCGATTTATTTTTTAATTGATCGAATTTGTTATAATACGTAAAATTAATAAAATATTATTTCTCATGGTTTAGCACGGATCAAACACTAGTTTACATAAGATGTTAAATGTCATTTGTCTGTGGCCTGTAGGATCCACTAATGCATTTCACAAGGGTTTGTTTCAGATGTTAGCATTTCTTATAGGGAAGTGTTTTCCTACTTTGCCCTCGAAACAATCGTAAATTGGAAGACAAATTAGTAAATGGATTACTCAAATGCGAAATGCAAAAATTAAAATTCTCGAAACTCTCCTCCCTGGTGAGTTTCTTAGTAAGCCAATTTTTGGGCGTTCAAATGCGAGCCGCATTTCGACAACTCAAAATGCAAACTTGAGGCTTGAAATGCAAGTCTGAACATATCAAATGAGCTCGCGCATATATTTGAGTAGTTGGAAATACCACATCGTCCTCAGTTGGGTTAATTGCACCAAACCCCTTGTGATACTTCTAACTGACAAGAAAAACTATGTGTTAATTAAATTTGGCTCAATTACAATTATCTTCAATGAGGTTTAGCGAAATTACCAAAAAATCCTAAAATATTGAAAATTACCATTGCCCCCCTGACATTTTGCAGAATTAACTAAAAAACATATTCCGTTAGGGTTCCGTTATATTTCCCTCCAAAAATTTATGTATTTTTCGAAAGTACCCTCATTCAATATTTTATTAATTATTAGTCAAGATGGTATATTAAAAACACCTCCCCCGATGTTTGCTAAAAGTACAAAAAAAAAAAACCCTCTCAAGTATAAGAATTCACAACACACCCTCTAATGTTTACCCGTCCAACAAAGAACTCATACCAATAGCGTTTTCCTACTGAGAGGCAAGAAAAACGGTTGGATTTTTCGCTTCAAAACTTTTATGATTGATGTGATGGTCTAGACATACAAAAGGGTGTCAAGGCGATACCGATGGTACCACTATTGAGTGAATCAATTACCAGATGAGGGAGAACCCCTTTGACCCACAACGAGGAGGTGTGGATATGGTTGACTCTTATAGATCCGAAATCCTTAAAGCGAGACCGTTTCAATAGTGTTAACATCGTTTGATTCCGGTGCAGTTCGTCGATAATGCGAGAGTCAAGGTGCATTAATCAATAGTTAAATGAGGTCAAACGATGTTGATCGAGCCATCACTATGGAGTTGGTAGCATGCTGATTTTGAAGATGTGTGTCTTACAAATTTTCTACGTCGGTTGTCGTCATCGCCAAGGGAGGTGTGACTATAAATTCTAATACTTGAGGGGTTTTTATGTAATTTCACTAAATATTAGGGGAGGTGTTTGTAAATGAAATGTTAAGGGCAATTTTGAAATTTCTAGCCTTCCATTAACTTTTACATGATTTTTGAAAACGTTAGGGGTGAAACGGTAATTTTCAATAATTTAATTTTTTTTAATTGTGACAAAATTCAGGAAAAATAATTGATATAAATTGAGTACTTTGTAACCTGCATGCCAATAGTGCACCTCACACACGGACTATGGGGAGATTTATATTATTTTGCTTCGGAAAAGCCCATTTTGCCTGTTATTTGACTGCACAAAATTCTCTATCGTATCTACTGCTTTAGGCGCACAAATCTGAAGGGGGAAGCTCGAAAACCCCTTTTCAATGGCTTCAACGTCTAACACAAATTAAAGAGGAGAACAGCTCCAAATAAGACCTTGATTTCTTACGTTGTTCTTCAACTCCAAACAGCGCATTTGGCAAAATATCAATATGATGGTTGTTATAGAAGTCAAAAAAGCATATACAGCATTAATTATAAGTTTCGTCCCCTCCACTATAGGAAAGCATCGATTCTAACGGCAAAAATGGGTTGTATTCCGACAAAAATTTGACGAAAAAATATCCGTCAGGAAAAATTCCACCGAATTGGTATATTTTGTCAAAAATTAATTAGATTTCCATTTGACGACAATGTTTACAGGAGTTCAACTGACTTTCCACTGGACCATGGTCTGGTTGAATTTTCCTCTAGACAGACACTCCCGCAGAAATATTCGCTAGAGATCTTGACAGCTATAAAATTATACTAGGTGATTTGTTCTAATTAATTTTAAAGATTGTCTTTTTTGTTAATTAGAGATATCACAAGGGGTTTGGTGCAATTCACACGTTTATATACTTTCACAAAAACTTCATGCAATTTGGCATTGTCCAAAACACAAAGAATGACGGAAAATAACAATTATTCAAACGTGTTAACAACTTATGATGATATATATATATATATATATATATATAGCTGTGTGTGTGTGTGTGTGTGTGCAAGATAAGGATGAGACGGAAAATAAGAATTTAATGGGAGACCCGGCTTGGGATGAAAGTGACGATTTTAGTGGAAATTAGACTTGGAAAAAACGTAGTAGGTATAATTTGTTTTTATAAGATTTGTCAGTTACTCGGTCAGTCGGTCCTCTTTAATTATAAAAAAAAAAAAAGGAAAATTACTCGGTCCTCTGCACGGTTGGCTAGCTGGTCGGAACTGCTAAATGTTTATTTGCTCCGACAATTGGATTGCGGCAATGACACTTTGGAAAGTAATGCATAAATTTAATTAATTGCTAAAAAGATTAATTTAAACGTAAAATGGGGAAGAAATTAAAATGAACCTAGTCATTACAAAAAAAAAAAAGAAAAAAAAAAAGGAATGAACCTGGTGAATAGTCAACTTTTGGGCTTGGCCCTGTATCTCGTAGTTCCGAGTTATAATTTGTCTACTTTGTAATATTTGAAAACTACATGAAAAAAAAAAGGAAAGCTTTTCTTGTTATGGGCTTCAGCAATGCAATTAAGAGAGTGTTTCGCTAAGTTATTTGAAACATTCTAAAAGCTCATGTATCTTATAATATATTTTAAAAATTTATAAGATGTTGAATCTTATTTTAAAAATAAACTACTAAAGGATGGTACATAACTTTTAAAATATTAGTAATGATAAAATTGTAATTAATTTGGTTGAAAATAAGGAATTTGGTAGGATTTTAAAAAGTAAGTTGGCTCATTCTTATTTTTTTAAAAAGACCTTTTAAGAGTTTATAAGCTCCAAAATATCTTATTTTAGAAACTTATAAGCGCCAAAAATATCTTATTTTACGAACTTATAAGCTCTTTTCCCTAAAATTTACCAAACACTCCATCATATCTTGTAAACTCTCAGATATCTTATGAAATATTTTAAGTAGTTTATAAATTCAGCAAAACACCCTGTAAACACCCGCTACTATTTTTAGCTAGTCATGGATCTATTTAGCCACGGATTTTTTTGTGGCTATTCGCCACGGATTAGCCACGGAATAGTATGAATTTTCCATGGCTACTGCTCTATTTTTTTTAAAAAATTTTATAACACATAAAATCCGTGGCTAATTTGTGGTTAAATCTTAGCCACACCACTTTTAACCATGGAGCAAATTTAATCACAGTTTTTTTTTCCTTTTTTTTTTAGTGTTGGCCCATAAGTACAGACCTTATGGGCTTTAGTTTAACTTTATTTCAGAAGTACTAGAAGTTATAACCCGTGCCAAGGTATGGGATAGTGATTTTATTAGGCCTAAAAAGACATATTTATTAATTTTATATAATCAAAATATATAACGCAATTAAATAGTAATTAAAATAATTTGAAATGTAAAAAAATATGTAAAATGTTAATTATGATAATGGATATTGGAAATAGAGAATACAAATATATATACTATTAATAAAGTATTTAGTCTAATAATCACCTTCGTATCTTTTGTCTCTTTAGTATCTCATATTTCTAGTTTATTTTCTCTGTCCTCTATCTCTCGTAGTGTTTTTAGTTTCTTTCTTTTTCTCCCTCTCTCCTCTATCAATATATATTTTTCCAAGTCCCTTTTATCATTTATTTTAACCTTTTCTTTCTTGTTTATCTGTTAATCTTGTATTTTTATTTTGATTTTAAACTATTTTTCTATATAAATTTAATAAATCACATTTAAATAATTAAATATATATATATATATAATCATGTATAAAATTCAATAAATATTTTAATTGAGTTTAAATATGTAACTAAATTATATTTTATTTTTATTTTGTACACGCTTTGAATGTGCCCCGACCGATTAATATATATTACAGTTCTTGTAAACTTATTAACATGATAAAATATAAAAAGATATGAATAATTAAATAGAAGAAAACATTTAATTATACATTTATACTCCTTGTCAACGAACTGGAGTTTTGAATTAACATTTGAAAAATCCAAAAATATTTTGTAGATAAATGATATTTTAGATAAAATAAATCATTATCATGGATTCATTTTGATAATATATGTACCATTATTTATTTAAGGTTTAACATACAATTATTTATGTAATATAGATTACGAAAAATAACAATGCATTATATGATAGAATTTCACTTGTCCTTCATTTCTGGCTCTTAAGTTTCAATTTGATGAGTCTAGAAAGGCAAAAAGACAGCAAAATCTTAAATTCATGTTCTGAAATTGCAAATGAATTAATGTCCTAAATTGTTAGGGGCGCAATATACAGTTCTAAAATTATAATTTTTCCTTTCACCGCCGTTGTCGGCCTTCCAGTTGCTGCTCTCCGACTTGTCATCTTCAATACTCTCTGACGGGTTGCCGGCGCCACTATGGATATCTGATTCTAAGGAACTGTTTCTCTTTGTTGTAGTGGAGGCTTACTGTAAGCATGGAACTGTTGGGGGTGGATTGGGTGGTGGTTCAGCTGGTTCTTAGGCAGCGGAGGTGGAGGTGAGCATAAACACTTGTTGCAAATAGCTAGAGCCCTAATGTTTCATTCTAAGCTACCTAAGAAGTTTTGGGGGGATTCAATACTTATTGCCACTTATATCCTAAACAGAACTCTGTTATTCTCCATCTATGGCGATGATGGCTATGAACATGGTATCCAGAGCGGGTCTCTTTACTTACCCGATCCTTGCAATTGTGTCTTGAATACTTTGAGAGCTTCGATTCTCAGATAAGTCCTTCAAATCACCTTTTTTAACTTTTTTTTTTTCATTTCGTTTACAATCCAATTGCAATTTTTTTATGGCTGTGATTCAAGATGAATCTTTGGTTCTCCATACCTCGGATTAGCCAAGAATGGTGTTGGTGAATGTGGAAATGAATGGAATTTTTTTTTTAAGTTGGAGCAGATCAAATGAAATTAGGGTTTATTGATGCTTCTGCATTGAAACTAGGAATTGATGACCTAATCTTTAAACAATGGAGGAGAATAAATAGCATGGTAATATCATGGATTGGCTTGCAACTTATTTCAATAAGTTAAAAAGTGTTGTGGGATGAATTGGCTTGTTTGCAGGGAGTACCTAGGTGTAGATGCGACTATCAATGTGGTGCTTCACATAGGATTGAAGAAGCCTTAGGATCAGATATGCTTATACAATTTCTAATGGGACTAAATGACACATACAATCTAGTCCACAACCAAATTCTAATCATGGATCCATTACCAAATCTTAACAAAGCTTTTTCCATCATACAAAGGGTTGAATTACAAAGAAACGTGCATATTACTTTTAATGATAATGTTGAACAAAATACAATGATGGTTAGAAAGTCATACACCAAGTTTCAGAATTCTGGCGAGAACACATTCAAGAAGAAGGGAGACAGTGTGGGAGACAGAGTGTGTGATAATTGTGGGGGAGTTGGACATACAAAAGATACCTGTTTCAAGCTACATGGAATACCAGATTGGTACAAACAACTGAAGGAATCAAGAAGTCAAGGAAATGATTCTAAGGCTATGGGGGAACATCTTTCAAAAAAATGGCTACTAATGTTACTTAGATACTGGACAGTCCTCTTGATCATGTTGAGGACACTTCTTTCAGTGGAATAGATTGGGGAAGCGCCATCTCATCTCTAGTCAAGCAAGAGATGGCAAAATACATAAAGCACAAACCTGGAATGGGGGCAGAAGAGGTGAATTTTGCTATGAGCTTTGCATGTATGACTCTAAACCATGCTTTTGCTAGTCTCAATTCGATAAAGAATGGTACTTGGGTTATTGATACGGGGGCCTCTAGTCATATGTGCTCTCATCTTGATTTACTCCACCACATCCATAAACTTGCTAAAGACACTCCTGTTACACTTCCAGATGGCTCAATACAGTCTGTAACTCACGTTGGTCAAGTGACTCTTGCCCTAACATGATTCTAGAGAATGTGCTGTACATTCTTACTTTCAGATACAAGCTACTTTCTGTCTCCAAGCTAGCACAATCCTCTAATATACTCTTCACTTTTTTCCTTCCCATAGTCTCTTACAGGACCTAAAAACTAAGAAGTTGCTAGCTATTGGCAAGGTCATAGGGACACTACACATACTACATGACTTTTCTTTTGATTGTAATTGTGTTAGTCTCGCCAATTTCATTCCTCCTGCTTTCCTTGATTCTACGGAATGTAAAAGTCAACATGATGATCTCAATCATGATAATTGCAGCATGTTGACAGAACATCATCTTTGTAATCAAGGCACTGCATCCAATAAATGAGTGTCCCTTGAGCTTTGGCATAGCAAAATGGACCATATTTCCACACATGCTATGAAACATGCATCCTTTATACCCCATGCATCTATAGATACTTCCATTTTTTGTGATATATGCTACCTTTCTAAGCAACGCAGGCTCCCCTTCCCTAAAAGCACCATTCACTCTACAACTGATAAGTACATAAATTCTATATATTTATGTACTTAATTGGATGGATTTATTATACTTTCCCTTATATTTTAACTTATATAAAAAGGTTTTAATGTTGGTTTTCCTATTTTAGGAAAAAAAAAAAAGAGTCTAGAAAGGCAAAAAGACAGCAAAAAGGTGCAATCATGTGCAAGAAACTGTGAATCTACGCAAAAATAGAGTATATTGAACAGAACTGGCTGTGATCCCAAGCACAAAATCTGTGAATATGCATAAGCTGCGAAATTTGGCAACTTTCTACTCCTACCCTAATTAGGATTTTAGGTAAAACTAGGGCTTTAAGGGTCTTTAAATAGAGGAAAAACGTAGTAGCCGCATATCAATCATACTTTGACATTCTCTCTTTTAGTTTTTTTTTCCATAGTTTTTAGTTTAGATTAAATTTATTTTCCAAGATTCCATCAAGCAACACAAGATTGAAGGTTAAGGAAGTGAAGATTCAGTGTTAAATTGGAGTTTTTTTTTTTTCTCTTTATCTTTAATTTTAGTTGTATTCATGGATAGGTTTTGTTTTTCTTTTGGATTTTGTTAACATGAATAATTAAATACTTGTTCTAGGATTATGACTAAACCCAGTATACAATTGTTATGAGTTTTGCCATATTCTTATAATTTTTGTTTATTTATTCTGATTGTTTAGTTTGGATTGTTTTTTTTGCAATTGTGTGACCTCCAATTGTATGTTGGGAATCCTATCTAAGCCTTGACGAAGAAAATTTAGGAACTAAAAAATAAACTAAGCAACGTATGTTCGATTTTATGCTTGTCAAAAGTTGATTACTTTGTAGGATAGACATAAACCTGCAAATCTTGTGTAACCCAATGAGTGAATTCAATACGTTATTGATTAATTACTAGCCATAGACATATAGGGTAGCATTATTTGATAATAGATTTGTGAAAATTTCAATAGAAACCCACAAATAAATTCGTTCTCTAGGTTATTAGAATAATTCACATAATTATAAGAATTTTGATAATTTTAGTAAGAAAAGCGTATTGGGGGATGTTGTAACCTAGACTTGAGTCAATCTAGTTAATTAATTTGCTATTTGTTATTTGCATTGCCTAATTTTATTTTATTTTATTTCGATTTGCATAATTTAGTTATAAATCCACCATAATTGAATTTAGTACAAGCATAGAAAGTTTAATTTCAATATTTAATTAGCAATAATTTACAAATTTTTGTGGGATTCGACACTTTATTCAATCTATATTACTTATTGGCACACGTGGACTTCCGTCTTAGAAAATTCCACAACAACAACAGCTTTTGAACTCATTCATATGGACTTGTGGGGTCCATACAAAGTTCAAAGCATTACGGGTGCCCACTACTTCTTGACAATTGTGGATGACTATACAAGAGTCACCTGGAGATATCTTATACCCCACAAACACCACACACCGAACATTATTCTCACCTTTCTAAACATGATCTCTACCCAATTTAACCAAAGGGTTAAGTTCCTGAGGTCAGATAATGGCACTGAATTCCTCAATCACCAATGTCAGTCCATTTTTTTTGAAAAGGGAATCATACATCAAACATCTTGTTCCTACACCCCATAGCAAAATGGGATGGTGGAAAGAAAGCATAAACGCTTGTTGTAAATAGCTAGAGCCCTAATATTTCACTCTAAGCTACCTAGGAAGTTTTGGGGGGATTCAAAACTTACTGCCACTTATATCCTAAATAGAACTCTGTTATTCTCCATCTATGGCGATGATGGTTATGAACACGGTGCAATTGCATGATAGTTTTCTTGTGGTAGTACTAGTCGTGTTACTCTCTCACTCTCACTCTCTCAACATGTATTGGCATATCAGACATACTCGATATGTGTGTAAAATAAAAATTAAATATAATCTAATCAAATGGTTAAATTTTAATAATATAAAATTAGAACTTTGTTTTTCTGATACAATCAACTCGGGACACCCTATAGATGTCAATCGGAACGACACACACACACACATACACTTCCCAAAGGAAAATGGGAGAGAACTAAAAGATTCGAACACAAGACCTTAATAGTATCGGTTTGAACCCCCCACCACTAGACTACAGCCCCAGTGACAAAACTTTGTTAAATTCTATACAAATATATCTTTCTTAGATATTTTATTATTTGCCTATCTTTTTAATCATTTTTAATATACTTATTAGATTTATGTTAAGTTAAAAAAAATTAAAATTAAAATAAAATAACTTTAACTAAAAATATATATAGAAATATAAAATAGAATGAAATTTTGAAAAGAATAAAAGAGAGAGGTGAGAATAGAAAATGAAAAAAATGACATTGTTCGAGGGGGAAAACGGGAAAATTGATAGAAGAGGGAAAATGGTTGTTGAAGGGTATTTTAGAAATAATACAATTAAATACGTCAAATTAAAGAAGTCAAAGGCCCTTCCACTTAATCAATAGTATAGATATATATTTGTGTATAGATATATTATGTATCTATGTGTGTGTATATGTGTATGCATGTGTGAATATACATATATATATATATATGTGTGTATGTATATCTGTATACAGGTGTCTATATACACATGTATATATGTGGCCATTGAGGGCATTTTGGTTACTCCACAAGAATCTAAAATTTAATTTTTTTCCTTTTCTTTTTGATAACTAGGATATCCACATGTCTATTTATTCCACGTCATAATTTATTTCATCGGCAACCTCAGCAAAATCGTCAAATTGATTGCCACATATGTAATTTCGCTGATTATGTGAATTTTCTGACAAAATTGATTGAAAACAAGGGCAAACTTCTTAAATTGCAATTTTAGAAAAAAGTATGTAAAAACAAATTGCCAGTCCGTGTCTAAATGTCTAGAATTGCTTAAAGACCAATTTACTGTTCTAAAAATACATTTTTCCCTTTGTGTTAGAGACTTAACGAGTTATGTCTAATCTTTTCTTTTTCGCATGGCAATAGCTTTTTTCTTTACGTGCAAATGGCTTTTTATAATAACTTCATCGTTAGTCAACCCGTCAACCTTCATTAGCTCTCTAATCTGTTTCGGAGTAGCCATTTTAGTAATCAAACGAATTAGTTTTTGCCATTTTCGGAGCAAGGAAAATTAAGAAAATTGATAAACTAATAATCAAACGAGTAGTTTTTGCCATTTTAGTAATGTTCTTAATTAATACCTTGAGAACCACCGAGCATGTGAAGAGCATTAACAAAGCGTCTATGCAAGTCCGCCGACCAACATCTTCTGTAACAAAGATGGCATGTTGTCACGCACTTCTTCTGCTACAGTTAAAGTGATCAACTCCCATCAACCACGTCACATTTAAGGCTATACTCATATGAAAATGGCCTCCAAAGCTCCAAACGAGGGCAATGCTTCTCCAATTGAAACACACACACACAACTCAAATAGAGAATACTATTCATCTTCTTATTCCCTAACTCAAATAGCTCAATTTGCTAACTTGAGCGACGGACAACCTATGTCGGAGCAAAACTGACAAGTCTCATGTTTGTTCTCCCCTCTTTCACAAGTGGGCCGCCAACACACATTAACAGAGCCACCAAGCTTCGCAACATGATCTCACCAAAAAAGACGACCCGCATCAATTGGGTTCTTGAATTTTTGTGGAACTTTTTCAATTTTATGGAATTCAATTCTTAGATTTGTCCTTGGGTATTTGGTGAGGGGTGCCCTCGTAAAGAAGTGCGGCTGCCCACATGGTGGCGAGCGGCGGTGATTGACAAGTCAGACGTTGCAAAGCTTGGCAGTGTATTGTATCTATTTTAACATATTTATATATGATTTAGTTGTTTTAATCTATTTAAATATAAAGGAGGGTCAATGCTCCCTGTCGGGGGGTTCTTGAGTAGCCTATCTCCCCCCCATTTTTTAACCAAAAAAAAAAATATAAAGGAGGGTAAAATAGTTTTATCTATATTTATTGGCTACAAATCAGCAAGAGGGGGCAGTTAACTAATTTTGCAAAATACAGAATTTTTAAAATTATATCTTTTTCACAGGTTAACATAGAGTAGGCCTGTCAATGGGCAGGGTTTTACCCTATTCATACCCATTCAATCCTTACCCATATTCTATCCATACTCTAAAATTTTAAAATCTATCCAGATCCTACCCTAACCCATTCATTTTAAATGGGTATGGATTAGGGTAGGGCCTTACCCGTTTCTACCCATTGAGTATCATTACCCAATGGATATTCACACACTACGCACATCATTACCCAATGGGTATTCACACACCACACATATTTTTCACACACACACGCATGTTTCACACACATACACACACACATACGCGCACACATTTTACACACACATATACACGCATGCATATTTTTCACACACACACACATGCACACACGCAGCACACAGTTTTCTCACACACACACTGTGTGTGTAAACACACATATTGCACACACACGCACATTTTTCACACATACACACACTGTGTAAATGCAGACACACACACACACACTCACTGTGTGTAAACACACACTGCACACACACATACACTGCACACACAGTGTGTGAAAACTGACACACACATACATTGCACACATAGTGTGTGAAAACTGTATGTGTGTGTATGTTTGAAAACATATGCTGCACACACACACACACATTATGTGAAAACTGTGTGCAGTGTATGTTTTCACACATTGTGTGTGTGTGTGAAAACTGTGTGTGTGCAGTGTATGTGTGTGTGAAAAATATATGTCCAGTGTGTGTATGAAAAATGTGTGTGTGTATGTGTATGTGTGCAGTGTGTGTGTGTGTGCGCAATATGCGTATGTGTGTGTGTGTGTGTGTGAAAAATATGTGTGTGCAGTGTGTGTGTGAAAAATATGTGTGTCCAGTGTGTGTGTGAAAAATGTGTGTGTGTGTGTGCACAGTGTGTGTGGGTGTAGTGTGTGTGAAAAATATGTGTGCAATGTGTGTGTGTTTGTGTGTGAAAAATATATGTGCAATGTGTGTGTATGTGTGAAAAAATATATGTGTGTGTGCAGTGTGTAAATGCATGTGTATGTGTTAACTGTGTGTGTGAGCTAAAAAAAAATATATGATTGGGAAGGTCCAGACTCTATCCTAAAAATAGGGTATACCCAATATACATACTTAATGGGTAAGTATTTAAATTGGGTAGGGTAGGATATAGGGTATGAGGTATTTTTAATCGGGTATTTTTAGGGTTAGGGTTAGGATAGGGTAAAACCCTACCCATTGCCAAGCCTAACATAGAGTGGTAAATTGCTATTCACTCGCTTCCACACTCTTTCTCAGCAGCCGAAGTTACATTTCCAGCCTAGCCAGAGTTTTCTCTCTTTGAAATTGTTTCCGATGACGAGTTGTTGTTATCTTCTGTCTCGTCTTTATGTGATGAAGCAAGAGCTAATTCTGGTAATGCCAAGTTTTTGTCTTTTGACAAAAAAGGAAGAACAACTCCTCCTCCATTAATTAATCTCTGCTTGGCATTCAAATCCAGCTTCATATCATCATCGGTTTTTCATTGTGGATAATCCCCTGATTCCGTTTTTGCATACATATCATCATATTAGCTTTGTCTGAAGTCATGTTAGCCCCATTATTGTCTTGATATGAAGTTAAGTCTTTAAGTGGAATGAATTCTTCCAATACAGGCCCTTCCCCTTACTTGCTTTGTTCTCTGTGACGGTAGCTCTTGCCTTAACGCCTCCATAGCTGATCATCTTGTGAAAATATAACAATCAGCAGAAATAAATGTTTAACTTCTGCTGGGCCAAAATTGACAATCAAATGAGTTGAAGAATCAACTAAAAGAAAATATGACGTGCCTCAAAAACTGTAAAGGAGTTTGAAGAAAGAAATATTTCACTCAAGAACTTGATTTTATAATTTTGGCTTGTTACAAAATTGCTTGGAAAGTCACCTATTTATATTACTCAATGGAAATCTCTAAAGCATATAATAATTACATAAAAAATTGTGTCCAAATTATGAAATTAAAATACACAGAAACAATAAACTATCATTTAACTCAAGTCTAGAAACTTTGAATCGAACTTAGAAAATACATGTACTTTATGAAATGCATGGATTCTAGGAAATGCATGTACTTTAGGAAATAGGATAAATTCCAAAAATCAACTTTACTTTTCACACTCCCCCTAAAGTGATTTTTTTTGAAAATTAGACCAAGTTTTGATCGAACGAACTCAAATGACGCTTTAGGAAGTGACTTGGTAAAGATGTCGGGCACATTTTGGTGGCTTAGTATTTCCAAAGCATTGATAGTACCATCGAGAATCTTTTCTCAAATAAAGTGGTGTTCAAGCTCGATGTGCTTAGTTCTCACGTGAAACATTGGATTATTTGCAAGCTTGATAGCACTCTCATTGTCTCCAAAACTGCAGTTGGCTTGGTTGAAGAGAGATTTAGATTCTCAGCAAGTCTTTGAAGCTATACACATTCTTGAGCAACAAGTTCAACAATTTTGTATTATGCTTAGGTAGTTGACAAAAAAACTGAACTCTGCTTCTTGCTACATCAAGAAACACTTGTACCACCACAAAGAAAAATATATCCTGATGTTGATCTTCGACCATCGAAATCGCCACTATAGTTAACCAAAGAAGCACTAGACTTCTTCTTGAAAAATAAGCCCATGTTTGAATTTGAGTTTAAATATTTGAAAATTCCTTCCGCGGCTCCCAAATGAAGCTTCCTCGGTGGCTGCATAAACTTGCTAACTAAATCAATTGTTAAAGCAATGTCCGACCTTGTTATAGTTAAATATAAAAGACTTCCAGCAAGTGCACGATACAGCTGAGGATTCGAAAGAAGTGACACTTCTTCAGGGCGTAATTTTATGTTTGCATCAAGAGTAGAGCATTTCTTACTTTAACTTACCCCAAATCGCTCAATCAATTTCTTGGCATAGCTTTCTTGAGTGACAAAAACACCATGATTCAAATTTTCCACTTCTAAGCCAGGAAAGCGATGTAGCTCTCCCAACCTCTTGATGCCAAATCTTATGGCAAACTCATCCTGCAGCTTCTCAACTTCTTTTGCATCATTCCCTGCTATTATTATATCATCCACATACAACAGAACAACCAAATGCAAACTTCCTTGCTTTTTTACAAATAAGATGGAATCATCATTTGATGCAACATAGCCACAAAACTACAAATATTCAGAAATTCTATCATACCATGCTTGTGGCGCTTGTTTGAGGCTGTAGAGAGCTTTCTTAAGTTTGCAAACATAATTAGGATGGGAATTAAACACATAACTTGATGGTTGTTCCATGTCAATATCTTTGTCCAGTTTCCCATACAAAAAAATGTTCTTTACATCAAGTTGCCATCATTTCCAATCTTGAAGAGCTGCCAAGGCTAACACCATTCGAACTGAAATCGTCTTTGCTACCGAATTGAAGGTCTCCTCATAATCTTCTCCATAATTTTGAGCAAAACCTCAAGCAACCAGCCTCGCTTTATACTTTTCTACACCTCGCATTCAATTTTCTTTTGATCTTGTGTACCCATTTACACGAAACAAGTTGTACATCTTTTGGTTTAGAGACAAGGCTCCAAGTTTGATTCTTCTCAAGAGCCTCCATATAAACATTCATTGTCAACTCCCATTCTTTATTTTCTTTTGCCTCCTCAAAGGTAGAAGGATCATCATCATCAATCGGGCATACAAATAAACAAGAATATGTGCTTATAAAATTTTCATCTCTATATCGATCTAGTTTGATGATGGTTCTCCAAGGCCGTTGCAATCCATTCATTTATGATGAATCCTCTAGTTACTGTAAATTAAATTGCCCAGTGCTAGGACTCCCTCTGTCACATTGTTCCGCTGAGGACGACAATGATAGATTGCTTATTAGAGTACTACAGATAGGTAATTCAATAGCTTCATGGCTTGTGCTTTTGTCAGTCACAATTCCATCATAATATAAAGAAATTTCATCAAAAATGACATCTATCGAAACAACAAAAAGATGACTTTTGGGATCCATACACTTCCAACCCTTTTTTTCTTTCATCATATCCAAAAAAAATGCACTTTCTTGCGGTTGCATCAAGTTTAGTTCTTTGAGACTCTAGCACATGTACATAACAAATAGACCTAAAGACTTTCAAATGCTTAACACTCGGCTTTTCTCCAAACATCAATCCATAAGGTGTCTTCACATTAATTGGAGAAAGAAGCATTCTATTAGTCACATAAGTTGCACATTTCGTATCTTCAGCCTATAGTGCTCTGTATAGGTTCTTGGCGTGCAACCAACTTTTGCAAGTTTTTGTTAAATGCATGATCTTCCTTTCAGCCACCCCATTTTGTTGTGGTGTCTTAGCGCAAGTGATTTCTCTTTTGATGTCTTGCTGACGGCAAAAAGATGAGAGTTGTTTTGAAATAAATTTATCTCTATTATCAGTTCGCAATCGCTTGATTTTGGCGATGAGTTCTCCTTCTATCATTTCTTTGAACTCCAAAAACCTAGTGAAGACTTCAAACTTGTGCTTCACAAAATAAACCCATGTGTATCTATTGAAGTCATCAATAACAATTAGCATATAACAATATCCTAAAAATGAAGGAGTTCTTATTGGTCCCATTAGATCATTGTGGACTAGTTCCGAAGGGTCTTTGCATCTGTCAAAAGGAAACCAATGTGCCTTCCTGAATTGACAACCTTCACAAACCTCACCACCACAAAAATTAGTCAAGTTAGGTAACCCTTTTACCAAATTTAATTTTACCATAAACTTTAGTTTATCCATGCTGAGATGCCCCAGTCTGGCATGCCATAAATGTGCATTATCATTGCAACTCATCTTCTCAATATATGAACCAAATGCAAATAAAACAAATAAGTCTTTTACTCACTTACCAGTATAAACGACATCTGCCTTGAGTTCTTTGACATTTCGGAGGAACTCATGTCATGTGAGCCAAATAGCACATAATTTCTAGTCTCTATAGCGTTACTGAAAATAGATTTTTCTTCATACCTGACACATGAAAGACACTATTGAGTGTTATGGAATTTTTATTTTTTTCGTTGATGACAACAATGCCCTCATTCTCCACAAGATGGACCGTGTTGTCTGTTGTATGGTATCACCACCATTGCATTTCTGAAAGCTAGAAAACTTGGATTGGTCTCTAATAAGATGATGCCATACATCCGGAATGCACAATCCAATCATTCTCGAAGTTGATCGAGGCCAAGGCATCTACTGCTCTTGTTTCAGCCATGAAGCACTTCCCCTAGTCTTCCTCCATAGTCTTTTCAACTTTGGCTACGTTGCCTTCCTTTACTTTGGCTCGAAAATACCTTTGGATGTGGCCTGTTTAGTCACACCGGAAGCATTTGTAAATCTTCTTACTAGTAGTATTAGAAAACTCTTCTTTTCCTCTGCATGAATTTTAACTTGAACTTGAAAACTCTTCATTTTCCCCTCACAAGCCCGAGCTGTTTTTATTTCCTTTGCCTTTGAAATATCTCATTTTGTCCACAATAGCACCTCTTTCTCCTTCTTTAACAAAAACACGGGCCATCTGTTTTCTAACGACTCTTGTGAGGACAGTAAATTCTCAAACTCCTCCAACGATGGTTTTTGTGCCCAATCTTGTGTTGAAGTAACATAAGGAATGTACTCCAACATTAGTCCTCGAATAATAGTCCTCCTTATTTGAGCTTCAGAAATTGCCTTTGTTGGGTTTAAAAGAGAAATTTCTGAACATAAATTTTTAATTTTAAGAAAATACTTTCCAATAGAAAGATTTCCTTGTTTAGTGTTTACCAGCTCATCTCCAACATTTGCAGCCGAGCTTCATCTTTTTTGTTGAACAACCTGTCAAGAGTCTCCCAAATCTCATAGGCCTACTTGTACCACATAATGTGATCTAACAAACATGGAAAATTGATCTCTTCAAAACAAACTCTACTTTTGCATTTAACTGCTTCCACTTCTTGAGTGCATCGGCACTGTTTGGGTCATTTGTGGGAGAAATTGTATTGTTGCCATCAACTACTTCTCACTAATGAGATAAGGCTCTATGCAAGTTCTCCATACTCTATAGTTGGACTAGTTTAACAACTCCATACCAAATCCATTAACACGACCACTCAAATCCATTTTTTAGGTACCATTTGAATTCTCCACAAAAGGATCTTGACACACGATAAACCAGTGCCCTTATGGCTCTGATACCATATGAAAATAACGAACAACAGAAACAAATGTTTAACTTCTGTTGGCCCAAAATCGACAACCAAAAGAGTGGAAGAATCAACTAAAAGAAAATATAATGTGCATCAAAAAATGTAAAGGAGTTTGAAGGGAAAAAAAATCACTAGAGAACTTGATTTTTATAATTTTTGCTTGTAATAAAATGGCTAGAAAAGTCACATATTTACACTACTCAATGGAAATATCTAAAGCCGCTAATAATTACATAGAAAATTGTGTTCAAAATATGAAATTAAAATACACATAGAAATAATGAACTATCATTTAACTCTAGTCTAGAAACTTTGAATCAAACGTAGAAAATGCATGTGCTCTACGAAATACATGTACTTTAGAAATGGGATAAATTCCAAAAATCAACTTTATTTTTCACACATCTCCTAGAGGTTTCTTGAATGCATAGAATACATTAGGCTTGCAATCAAAGCTCAGTTCCCCAGTGATGTCATCATTTCTAAATCCGAACAACACCTAAACCATATGTGCTCAGTAGCCTGGGTAACAATATATTATCACAAGTGCTTTGAGCCGTAGAGGATGTATAGGGTTCCTTTATTCAGGGCCGGTCTATGCTTGGACTTTCTTGTTTACTAGTTCGACAAGCCCAATTAAGGATACAAATCATAAAATGCGGCCATTAAGCTAATAAATTGAACCCAAATTGGGAAATGCTTGTTTAGCTTGCCGAGGAAGTTGGAATTTGTATCTGTATTGCATATTGTATGTTATGGAAGCACGCGAAATGTAAATAATTTATATTCAAACATGTATCTTAAAATTTACTTTATACATGTAAGATGAATGTGTAATTTGAAATATAAGATGAAATATTGTTTGCATAAATTTTCTCCTACCCCGCCGAAGTGGCCACTTAGGGTTCGAACCGGCTGAGTTCGATTCAAAAACAGCCAATTGGAAGTGAGCTTTCTCGTGATCAGGTGCGGGCGTGCCAATGTGCAGGAGCACATAAGTGGAAGTCTTGTGTTTCGAAGTGAAAAAGTGATATAGTTCGAAGTGAAAACAAAAATGTAATACAATTCGAAATGAAAAATATAACGCGCCCAAGACTTCTATCTGAACGACTGAATCGGAGTAGGCAAACACTACCCCTTAGGTTCTACTTGCCTACAACTTCATGTAGGACTTAACCATTCAGCTCTCTCAAAATCGAAAAGGGTCGGAAAGTTTAAATCGAAGAGAAAATAAATTCGAAGACAATGGCTACTCGCCAAATAGACTTTACAGGACTCGACTACAAACACACGCATTGATAACTCGGGCCATATCTATGACAAAGATGCATTGAGCAGTTCTTAAGAACTCTAGCTACAAATCGGCCACATTGATGACTTCGGCCATATCTACCTGTGGGCGTATTCAAAGGTTGTTCACTCCGACGAGCATTGATTCACTCCGTCTGTACTCCTCCTCATGCATGCGCTCGATATGAATGCTGGATGCCACTCTGTCGCATTGATATCTCACCTCGAACCGGGCCCAATCCGAGTGAGTGATGGCTACGACCTCGTGACGTTACGGAATGAGTGCATTGATATCCTCACTTTGAGTCGAATGAGGTATGGCTACAAACACCCGTAGCGATTTTCTACCTACTTACACTAAAGCTATTCTTTGTTCATTTAAGCTAAGAAATCAGAGAGGTGTGGACATCTTGATTGAGAGAGTTGTTGTGTTTTGATCGATTGATGATTATCCAATGATGAATCCAGCTCCCTTTTATAGGCTTCAAGTTGCAACCACATTCCTTTATTCTTGGAGCTGGAAAGTTTATTCATGCCTAGCCATTAGAAATGGATGGCCGTCCTTACTTTTAGTCTATGGCAGTTGAGCCATTTTATTTAAATTTCAAAATCCCCAGTAACATATGGCCTTTATTTTAGGCATGTGCATATATAACAATGCCTATTTTTAGTCATTTCCTAACAACCCCTGATTGTAAGGGTTTTTAAATTTAAATCTATTATCCTATTTATTTTATTTTATATTTTTGGCCGATTGGGCCATAGGCCGTTATTTCATTCCGGGCTGGGCTTCCAACATGGGCTCTGTTGACGCGCCGAAGTAGCATGGGCCTTATTAATTCATTTCGACGTGGCGAAAAGGACCCAATATCAGCCTACTCCGAATCTAATTTCAAAAAATTAATTTTGGGCCCAAACAAATATTAAGCGGAATAAAATATTCTAATTGGTCATATCCAATATGTGCAATCGCTTTACAAAAAGCCTCTTTATATCCTTGCCAAATAGTGATTCGTTTATTTACATCAAAATCGCATGAGTTATTTATTACTCAATTACTTAAACCTAATCCAACGAGAACTTATATAGAAAAGAAAAGGAATCAATTAAAACACGTGGTAACAACCAAAGCCGGGAAGTCCGATGGGAGGAAAAAAAACAAAAAAAAAGGAAAATCCTATATATATATATACACACACACACACATACATATATATATTTGTTTGCATAAAGTTTGACAGCCACGCCGACATGGCCATCCAGGGTTCGAAGTTACTGAGTTCCATGAGAAAATAGTAAATTCAAAGTGGGTTCTTGGGTTTAAGCGCGGGCGTGCCAGTGTGTAAGAATACACAAATATAAGTCTTGATGATTCATGAAAAGATGTGATGCATCTAAAACTTCTATCCGAAAACGACTGCGTCAGAATAGACAAACACTACGCTTGAGGTTCTACTCGCCTAAAATTTAATATAGGACTTAACAATTTAGTACTCTAAGGATTGAAAAGGATCGAAAAGCTTAAATCGAGAAGAAAATGTATTCAGAGACAACGACTACTCACCATTTGGACTTTATAAGACTTGACTACAAACACGTGCATTGATGACTCGGGCCATATCTATGACAAAAAATGCATTGAGCAGCTCCTAGAAGCTCTAGCTACAAGTCGGTCACATTGAAGACTCCGGTCATATCTATGCATGATGTACTCAAAGACCGCTCACTCCGGCGGGCATTGATTGACTCTGTCTACACTTCCCTTCATGCATGCGTTAGATATGAATACAGTGTACTACTTAATCGCATTGATATCTCACCTCGAATCGGGTCCAATCCAAGTGAGTGATGGCTACGACATCGTGACGTTATAGAATGAATGCATTGATATCCTCACTTCGAGCCAAATGAGGTATGGCTACAAACTTTCATATAATAGGTTTTTACCTAGTGAACTAAAGCAAATTTTTATTCATTTAGACTAAAAAAATTAGAAAAGTCATGACTTCTTGATTGAAGGAGTTGTTGGTGTTGATTTGATTGTTGTCGATTTGTTGTGAATCCAGCTTTTTATAAATTTCAAGTTGTAATCAAATTCCTTATTTCTAGGTGTTTGCATAAATTTTTTCCGGCCATGCCGAAGTGGCTGCTCAGGTTTTGAGCTGGCTGAGTTCGATTCGAAAACAGCTAATTCGAAATGAGCTTTCTCGTATTCGGGTACGGGCGTGCCAGTGTGCAGAAGCACACAAGTGGAAGTCTTATGTTTCGAAGTGAAAAAGTGATGCAATTCGAAGTGAAAACAAAATGTAATGCGCTTAAGACTTCTATCTGAAAAACGACTGAATCGGAGTAGGCAAACACTACCCCTAAGGTTCTACTTACCTACAACTCAATGTAGGACTTAACAATTTAGTACTCTCAAAATCGAAAAGGGTCGAAAAGCTTTAACTCAAAGAGAAAATATATTCGAAGACTATAGCTACTCACCACACGGACTTTACAGGACTCGACTACAGACACACGCATTGATAACTCTGGCCATATCTATGACAGAGATGCATTGAGCAGTCCCTAAGAACTCTAGCTACAAATCGGCCACATTGATGACTCCGGCCATATCTACCTGTGGGTGTGTTCAGAGCTGTTCACTCCGACGAGCATTGATTGCCTCCGTCTGTACTCCTCTTCATGCATGCGCTCGATATGGATGTTGGGTACCACTCCATCGCATTGATATCTCACCTGGAACCGGGCCCAATCTGAGTGAATGATGGCTACGACCTCATGACGTTACGGAATGAGTGCATTGATATCCTCACCCGTAGCGGTTTTCTACCTACTTGAACTAAAGTTATTCTTTGTTCATTTAGACTAAAAAATCAGAGAAGTGATGACTTCTTGATTGAGAGAATTGTTGTGTTGATTGTTTGACGTTGTGTGTTCGTTTAAATGACAACTCCGGACCCCTTTTATAGACTTCAGGTTGCAACCGCCATCCTTTCTTCTTGGAGTTAGGTGACTTCAAAAGACTTGATTATTTGAAATGGATGGACCTCCTTATTTCTTGATGTGGCAGTTTATGCCATCTTATTTAAATTTCAAGTTTCAGCATCACATGGCCTTTATTTTAGGCATGTGAAGATATAACAATGCCTATTTTTAGTCATTCTGTTATTCTTCTCCTAACATCCCCTAATCGTGAGGGATTTGAATTTAAATCTATTATTATATTTATTCTATTTTATATTTTTGGCCGACTGGGCCATGGGTTTCCTATTTTATTCTGGTCTGGGCCTCTAATGTGGGTTGTTCCACGCGAGTCGAAGTGACCTAGGCCCAATCAATTCATTTCGACGAAGCGTAAAGGAATCAATATCAGCCCACTCCGAATCTGATTTCAAAAATTATTTTTAGGCCCAAACACTAGGACATGGCAATTATGTCATCTTATTTGAATTTCAAATTTTCAGCATCATATGGCCTTTATTTTAGGCATGTTTGCCTATTCTTTAGCCATTTTGTTGCTTCCTATCTAACAATCTCCAAAAGTAAGGGATTTAAATTTGACTTTATTATTTTTATTTATTTTATTTTCCTATATCTATTTTTCGCTGTCTAGGCAATGGGCCTTCAATTCATTCTGGCCCGGCCACCCAGCATGGGCTATCCTGTATACGTCAAAGTGACCTGAGCCTGAATAATTCATTTCGGCATAGCTAAGAGGTCAAAATGATCAGCCCACTCTAAATTTATACAAAAATTCATTTTTGGACCAAAACAATATCCAAAGCCTAATTGGTGCATACAATATAGTATATGTCAAATGGACTGTGGTAGGCCCAAGAAAACGATGTTACTCTTTCAGCTACTGGATGATCCCAACTATAAGCCGAAAGCTCAAGCCTTAACCACAAAAAAAATTACTTTGAAAAATAAAAACAATGTAGTATTAATTATTGTAGTTTATATATTGCATCCTATCCAACCTTCTTTACTAACATTACATAAGGTGATTAATTTGAATTTTTAACAGATCGGACTGCCTGATTTCATATCATACTCATTCATTTCGAATTACGGATATTTATAATCGGATCTTATCCATCGAATATTTTAATCGGTCGAATATATTAAAATTCAAACCAGACTCGGATCGAACTCGGATTAAAATCCAATCCATTGAAAGCCCTAACTTAAGCCAATATGAGAATAAAAAAATGTCAAAATCAACTATTTAATGTCATTGTATTGAATAATACACGAATAGGCCTATAATTTCAACTGTTCGCTTGTACAGTATGGTGAGCATAATAATGTACAGTAGTGTATAGACTAGCATCAACGACCATCAACCATGGTGAGACTGACATTATTCACAGAGCAACTACTCCTCTGACTTTGCTGAAAAGAACTTGTACCTATATCAGAACCGCTCGACTTTATAGCAAATGCAGATTGCTTTGGCTTAGGAAGTTCTACAGTTTCGCTGTTCAGCATGGACAGCACAACCGAAATGGTGGGCCTATCTTTGGGGAGTTCTTGGACGCATAATAGTCCAATATGCATGCATCTCAACACCTCAGTTTGGTAGCTTGGATTTGATATTCTTGAGTCTATGAAAGCCACAACATTGTTTTCGTTCCACAGTTTCCATACCTGAGTTTCAATAGCATTTTAGACGAAACTGATCAAAATTGAATAAAGGAACAAAAATGATTATTCAAATCAAAATATAATGTGAGTATATAGCAATGGGAGAGGATGATATATTTGAAGGTGACTAACATGTCCCAAAAGGTTCAAAGAGGCTTCTTGATGGAAGAAATTTGTGTTTCTTCTCCCAGTAGCAATCTCTAGCATTATAACTCCAAAACTATAGACATCAGATTTTTCTGAAAATCTACCTTCCAATGCATACTCAGGTGCCATATACCCGCTGCAAAAAAATTCATATTACGTGCATTGAGTCGCCTAATGTATATAATCATGTGAGAGTAATTAAGTATGCAAACCGTGTAAATGGTTTGATGCACTTACTATGTTCCAACTACTCTTATGGTGCTGACATGATCTTCCTCGGTTCCATATATTCTGGCTATGCCAAAATCCGAGATCTTTGGATTCCAATCATTATCCAACAATATGTTACTTGGCTTGAGGTCTCTATGGATTATTTTCAATCTAGAATCCCTATGAAGATAGAGGAGGCCTCGACAAATACCTTCAATAATGTTGAAACGCTTTCTCCAATCTAGGATTTTTTGTGATGGATCTAAGCAAAATATATATAGAGGAAAGAATTGTCACCACAATACAATTTTTTATCAAATCTTGTGCAACTATAACATTGATGAAAACCACAGGGAGGCCACAAACTGACCAAATAGGAAAAAGTCCAAGCTTTTATTAGGCATGTATTCATATACCAACATCTTCTCATTATTCTCTATGCAACATCCAAGTAATCTAACAAGATTTCTATGTTGTAGTTTACAAATCAGCTCCACTTCATTCATGAACTCTTTTATCCCTTGTCCAGATGTTTTCGAAAGCCTCTTCACTGCAATTTCTATTCCATTCACCAATTTTCCCTAGAATTGTACAGTTTTAGCATCTCACATTCAATATTGAAAGTGGTACGTGGTTAGATCACATGAGATGAATAAGCATAAAAACTTACCTTGTAAACCGAGCCAAAACCGCCCTTCCCAAGCTTGTTGATTTCAGAGAAATTGTTTGTCCCATTTGCAAGTATTTCAAATTTAAACAACGGTAAATCTTCAAGATTAACATGACTCAATGCATCTTGATGAGACGAGGAATCAACTGAATCTGATGTGCCCGCTCTTGCATGCACATTAGCAAGCTCACTTGCTCTTTTTTTGCCTAATTGACAAGGAAACAAACTAAATGAAAGCTGCATTTCCTACTAATCCAACTGGTTTGTTGTTGTACAAATATGGAAAATATCATTTTTGGTTTCATAAGTTACCACTCATTCAACTTATATCTATTCATTACACTTGTGTCTCATTGAATCCAACTTCTTTAAAAAAAAAAAAAACCTCAATTTTAAGTCATTGTGCAAATGTTTATCTTTTTAGGGAGCAACTTGCAGTTATACAATTTTTATATGAACCCTTACACTTTTTTTCAATAAAAATCAGTGGTCCAAAGTTTATTCTAAATATAATTAAATATTATATATATGTATATATATATATCATTTTTTCCTATGTTTTCCCTCATCGTGTACCCCACCCTAGAACACAAAATGCATACACGCACTTTTAAATGACCATTAAAATTTAGTTAAATTTCGAAATTGAATTAAAATTTAACTTACACATGATGGAAGAAATTTAATTATGGAAAAAAATGAGGGGAGCTGGTCGGATGTGGCAAAACGGACGGGAAGAAGCAAACGTTGTACACCATTCTGTCGCCGCCATTGCGCCACATTCGGCCATCTTTTCTCACATTTTGTTTTCCATAATTTGAAATCCTCTCTTCATGGGCAAGTTAAATTTTTGTTCAATTTTGATAATCAACTTAGTCTTTGATGGTCAATTCACCACTAAAAAATAACTAAATTTGACACATATAATGTCACATTTTTAAAAAATATCTCAATTGTGTACTTATCGTGGTACGTCATAAAGGCACCTCAATAAATTAGACCAAAATTGAGCTAAATTGTATTTTTTATGACACTATAAAATGTCAAAATAAGCTATTGTGACACTCACTTTACACAATAAGTAAATTGCAGTTCAAATTTAGGATAGCTTATTAAGACACTTTTTATATAGTGTTATAATAAATACACAAATGTGACACTATCATATTCTATGTGTTAAATTAAATTATTTTTTTCTTAGTGATTTTAAATTAAGTGTGTGTATGCAATGTGTGTTTTTTGGATTTGGAGGCGGGAGTGGGATGGGTGAGGGTGAAGGTGAAGGTGAAGGTGAAGGAAGCCAAAAGGAAAAAAAAAAGATAATTTCAATTTTGCCTCCAAAAACTATAATTTTAGCAAAATTATTTAAATTGAGTTTTTTTTAAAATTTTAGGACTAAAGATGACAAGAGTATAATGAATGAAATATAAATTGAATTAGAGCTAATTCATGAGACTAAAAATTAATAGTTTCCTGAAAAACACTACCTTTGCGCTTAGCTATCCATTTCCAAGAAACATATCCGCCGACAGATATGATAGCGAAGGCAACTACAACCACAATTATAATCATCTTCTTAGAGTCTTTCTTATTACCTGTACAAAAGAACGACCAAAATCGAGAAATTGAACATAATATTTACTCCCTCATAATTCCTCTATATATCTGTCATAAATTTAAAATAACAAAGCATTTGGGATGATGACATCATTAACTGACAATACCATGACATAAATGCTCAGAGTTTAATGTGTTTGGTTGCCAAGCCATGACCACTAATCAGTAATCTCTTCTACAATATGAAATTCAAGAATATAAAAGAAATTTTTGAAACAAAATTACCTAGTTCAGAACTTGCGAGACGAATATAAACATCCCAGCCCGAGCCGCTGGGAAGTTTCTGAATGTCGATTAAGTTTTCACTCCAGAACATACATCGAATACCCACCTCAAACCTATAGGCTATGCACGAACAATTCATCAAGCATCGACCTTCACATATATCCTGCGAGGCAAGCCATTGTTCTGAGTAGCCCGAAATATTCATCATCTGAAGTTTCAAAAACCCATCTTCTCTGCTATTATTCCTCTCGTTGCAGCTCAAAGGGACCCTCCTCACACACCCACTGGTCCAGTTCCCGGCATTCCACTCCTCAGAGTTCCTAGGGTAAAATCCCTGCAAACAAGTACACATAGGTGAATCTTGTGCATTGCAGACCCCAAATGCTCCACACTTGCCATAGGTGTCGCAAGTATTGTTCGATCTACTGTTGCCTTGTGCTGCGCAAAATCTTGCTGAGAAAGAATAGAGGACCATGGTAGTTGACAGAAGAAGAAAGTTCAGATTTTTAACCCGTATCATGATCATGTGCAACATTAATTCTTGCCTGTGAGAAAAGGCACTAGCAAAATTTGTTGTACTGTAGAAAGCTTTTTCTGCAGTTAAAAAAACTAACATCCTCGAGCAACAGATGGGTTGATTTCACTTAGAATTTGCTGCATTTTCTCATGGAATTGGAAGTATAAGTAGGACAAGAAAAAAAGAAAGAAAGAAAGAAAATTAATACAGGCTGAGACTCCTTTCCAAATATCGTGCGGTGAAAATTCAGCCGTCGTGTTTCAACCAAGAGCCAACAAAATAGACTTCTTACATTTTTGGCGAGATTCGCCCTCTTCATTTTGGGGAAAAATTCTATCACCTTCTCAAACGTTCGAAAAACATCAAACACGCCCCAAACTTTGTTAATTGATATTTTTCAGATTGCATAAGGTCGTTTTGCCCTTCCATATTGGGAATTATTAATTGCCACTTGTTAAAATCGAGAAGATTGAGCGAATGGTACCTCGCAAGTTTAGTTTTTAACAAAGTATCCCTCAATTTATTTTTTCTTATTCTTCAGCTTGGAATTTCCTATGTGGCACAAATCACGGTAGTTAAGTACTGTAGTTAATAGGCAAGAATTTGAACGAGGGTCGAATTGTAAATTACTTTAGTTATAAACGGGGGTAAAATTACAAATAACTAATTTCAAAAGGGGGTCAAATTGAAAATAACTAAACACGCGCATCTCTTTCGTGATCGCCTTGTCTCTTGAAGAGATCCTCTCATTTTCATCTCCTTTTGATTTTAGTAGACGATTGTCACACTGATATATCTCTTAAAGGACAATCTCATCACTTAAGCATTGCTTCATAAGCTGTCCTACGTTGTTTAAGACATCGACTTGTCGTTTGAAGAGACTCTCGATTTCATCTCCTTTTGGTTTTAATAGACGTATGAACCTCTTCAAAACACTAACTGATCATTCAAAGTAACAATTTGGACATTAGCCCAATCAACCCACCTAAATAACACAGTGTTACGGTCAGAACGTCCACGGAAGGGTGGCCACTGCTCACGCGGATCTCTTTAGGGACCGCCCTACTCTTGAAAAGATCCTCTTGTTTTCAAAAAAGATTCCATGAGGACACAGCCTGGCCATCTACGCACCAACGACCGTCACGTTGCCCTATGTCTTAAAGGATAAGCTCGTTACTTAAGCATTGCTTCATAAGTTGTTTTATGTTGTTAATGATATTGACTTGTTGTTCAAAGAGATCATATCATTTTCGTCTCCTTTTGGTTTTAATAGACGTATGAACATCCTCAAAATACTAATTTCAAGTAAGAATTTGGACATTAGCCCAATCTTCCTACCTGAATTACATAGTGTTAAATCCATGTTATGTCAAGCTCTACGGTTGGTCCGTCAATGGAAGGACGGCCATTGCTCACACAGATCTCTTTTGGGGTTGTCCTATCTCTTGAAAAGATCCTCTTGTTTTCAAAAATAAATTCCATAAGGACAACGCCAGGCCGTCCATGTACCAACGGCCATCGAATTTAAGGGACAAACTCATCATTTAAAAGTTGCTTCATAAGTTGTTCTACATTGTTTAAGACATCGACTTATCATTTGAAGAGAGATGCTCCCATTTTCATCTTCTTTTGATTTTAATAGACGTATAACTGCTAGTATGATATTTTTACCTAGTTTTAGACCACAATTGCATTTGTTTTTGATTAACTTTGGGCTTTAGTTTGGTTAGAAGCTCACAAAAGTTAATTCTTACTTGTTTTAGGTGAAAATTGATGAAAATGAGCTAAAAACGGGCCTAAAGGTGGTAAAAATGCAAAAGGTTGTTATACAAGGAAATAAGAAGGCTAAAACATGAAAATTAGCATGTTCATCGCATAAAGCGTGATCACGCCATATGGCAAGGAGTCTTACGCGGGAATAAAAGGAAGAAATCGTTATGGCAAGAGTTCAATTTGAAACAAACTTCCTAGGATTTTTCAAAGAATTATCCTAGCTCTGTTAGAAATTTTTTCTAGGGTTAAAGCCCTATATATACCCAATTGTATCGTATTGTCTTGACATCTAAGATTTTAATCTTTTATTCTAGTTCTTAGTTTTTCTCTTTAAAATTTTCAGCTTTTATATTTCTATCTTAGTTGTTATTATGGTCATACGTGGCTAAACCATTTTATTCAGTCAATGAGTAATTCGAGGCAACGTTTTCTTTAAGGATTGTGAGATCTAATTGATTTATTTGTCTTTTAATTTTATGCAATATTTGTGTATTTTCCTGTGCTTTTTGGGAAAACTCCATCTCCTATTGTTGTTTTGTTAGTTGTGCAATTTCGGCAGGTTGTTCAATTAATTTAACTTTATAGTTCCAGTAGGTAAGATCAAATCCGTAATTGTTTGATCGAACCAACACAAATGGAAAGTAGTATAATTCGTTGTACTACGAAAAATACATAATCTAGTTCGAACAACGAGTTAAATCCTATCGTTTTTCTAGGGTTATGCGTTAATTAGGGATTATTCATAGCGTTCGCACGACTAGTCTATTATTAAGGAAAAATTAGGTTGAACGAGTTCTCTGAAGGCTATAACCAATCTATTGCATGAATTAAAAGTTATTTTTGAATCAACGATCAATCCATGAAAACGTTGTGCGAAGACTTACCGTTGACTGAGTCTTTATTCTTATAGATTTACATTTAATTTCTTTCTAGCTTTTATTAACTTGTCATTCAAAACCCCTCCTTTTTTTAACTTTATTTATCACTCTTGGTTATCTTGGAATTTATCAATAGTTATTTCCTGTGAGATCGACCCTTCTCGTCTTATCTACAAGTTAAATTTGTAGTTAGAGGAGTAGGATTTATTTTTTGTGGATTCGACACCCATCATGAACCTATTCAAACACTAATTGATCATTTCAAGTAACAATTTGGACATTAGTCCAATCCACCCACTTGAATCACATAGTGTTAGATCATGTTATGATTTACCTTGCAGTCAGGTCGTCCATGAAGGACAGTCTTTGCTCACGTGGATCTCTTTACGGACCACCCTATCTCTTGAAAAGATCCTCTTGTTTTCAAAAATAGATTCCATAAGAACACAGCCTAGTTGTCCGCACACCAACAACCGTCACGTTGCCCTATCTCTTAAGAGACAAGCTTGTCACTTAAGCGTTGCTTCGTAAGTTCTTCTATATTGTTCAAGACATTGATTTGTAGTTTGAAGAGATCCTCTTGTTTTTTTCTCTTTTTGGTTTGAATAGAAGTATGAACCTCTTCAAAACACTAATTGATCATTTGATCAAGTAAACAATTTGGACATTAGCCCAATCCACCTACCTAAATCACATATTTTTAGATTATGTTATGTCACGCACTAAGGTCGGGCCATCAATAGAAGGGCGTCCATTGCTCACACGGATCTCTTTAGGGGCCACTCTTCCTCTTGGAAAGATCCTCTTGTTTTCAAAAATGGATTCCATAAGGACACAACCTGGCCGTCCGCACACCAAAGACCACCGCGCTACCCCATCTCTTAAGGGACATGCCCATCGCTTAAGTGTTGCTTCATAAATTGTTATACATTGTTTAAGACATAGACTTGTTGTTCGAAGAGATCCTTTTATTTTCATCTCCTTTTCATTTTAATAGATGTATGAACCTCCTCAAAACACAAATTGATCATTCCAAGTAACAATTTGGACATTAGTCCAATCCACCTACCTGAATAACATATTGTTAGATCATGTTATTTCAATCCCTATAGTCGGGCCATCTATGGAAGGACAGTTGTTGCTCACGCAGATCTCTTTAAGGACCACTCTATCTCTTGAAAAGATTCTCTTGTTTTCAAAAATGGATTCCATGAGGACATGGCTTAACCGTCGGCGTACTAACGACCTTTGGGCTACCATACCTCTTAAGGGACAAGCTCGTCACTTAAGCATTGATTTGTAAGTTGTTCTACATTGTTTAAGACATCAACTCGTCATTTAAAGAGATCGTCTCATTTTCGTCTCCTTTTGATTTTAATAGATATACAAACCTCCTGAAAACATCAATTGGTCATTCCAAGTAGGAAATCATATCCATGGACGCAAATTTCACATACTTAGTGCAATATCACTTGATTCAACCTTCCACTAGTTCATTAGTTGTCATATTAAAGTCATTTGTTTGCAAATATGCTTGTGAGTAGCTATTTTCTATATAGTGATAAAATTAGACATTTTTTCTAACTTTATTGATGAAATTGGACATTTCCCCCAATGTAATCGATCAATTAGATATTTTTCCCAATTCAATTGAGTCAAATATATATTTTTTCCCAAGTCAATGGAGCTAATTAGATATTTCATCCAATGCATTTATCAACCATCTTTCAGAAAATATAGACATATATTCATCTTTAGTTAAAAGAGTGTAAAGTTTACTTTAATTGTAAGAGTCAATAACTTAAGTTCATATGATGAAAAGATCATTTATGTTTATCATATTTATTTATTATTTTTATTTTTTTATATTTGAATCAAAATTATCAACATGAAATTATTTATTACTTTAGTTATTTTACAAATATTTTTAATAGTTTATAAAAATTTTTTGAATTTAATGCATTTATCAACTATCTATTAGAAAATATAAACATAAATTCATCTTTGACTATCTGTTATAATACCTTTGGAATAAATACATCGTTAGGTTTATGAAAATATAGACATCAATTCATCTTTACTTAAAATTGTCTAAAGATTTTTTACGAGCCAATAACTTAAGTTCATATGATGAAAAAATGTTTTTTGTTCATTATATTTTAAGAGACTAGCTCAGTCACTAAAGTGATACTCTTCTTTTTAACCCAATTGTTTAAATGACGAACACAAGCATTTAAGCGATATGGTGCATTTGCCCACAACGGTGGGACTGTTATAAAATCGACAGTCATTTAGCACAACACACACGCACGCGCACGCGCACGCACACAACAAAATCAAACCATAAAACTTGGTTGAAATGTTAAATTTGTAGCATGGTTCGTTTGCCCACGATGTAAGGAATTGATTTATAAAAAAAATTGAAAAAAATCATGGTCTTCTTTTCTTTTTGTTCTTCCTATTTTGGATTGAGTTCTTTTTTGTAATATATTCAAACTTTTGGACTAACATGAAATTTTAACAAGATAGACTAGTCACATTTAGATTTACATTATTATTAATTTAACCTAATCTATAAAAGTGACATCTACCTAACACAATGAAATTTTAAAAGATATACTAATCACATTTAGATTTACATTATTATTAATTTACCCTAATCTATAAAAGTGACATCTACCTAACACTTAGCAAACTTGAGGGATAGTTTCTTAAATACCAAACTTGTTTGGGATACTATATAGAAACCCCCGTCAAAATCTCAACGAACGGTTTTCTAATGAGTTATATTTTACACAAGGCTGCACTATAGTATAAACTAATATTTGTCGCGGTTATAATTTTTTTCCAAAAGATTACTTTTTATATTTTTAATTAATTCATATTTGTTGGAATCATTTGGTCAAAATGATCAAATTTTCATAAAATAGAAAATTTCATCGAATTTATATATATTCACACTAAATGGTTAGAAATTGGACTGTTCGGTATTTTCTTATCATAGATAAAATTTTCAAACATGTAAAATTTGACCATACTTGCATAATATTGCAATTTATTCTGATTACCAAAAAATAGAAAAGTATGCATGCCAATAAAGCCTTGTGAAGTGGATTCATGTAAAGAATAAATATGCACCATACACGTGTAAAAATATTGAGCTTAGAATAGATTATTAGGAAGGTACCCTGCTTTAAAGATTCCTATTCCGACTTTTGATATACCATGAATTGAAAGTTGACAGGACACAGACCTACACCTATCTTATATTTTTGTTGAAAACATAATGTCCAACAAAAGAATTTCCATGCCATGCATTTTGAATATATGTGTAAAATATAAAAAATGCAATTAACTCAAAATTTTGAAAAGTAGGGATGACAATAAATCCTTGTGAAGTGGATTCATGTAAAGAATAAATATACACCATTCATGTGTAAAAACATAGACTGTACGTTAAAGTTCTAAATTTCGATGGGAATAAACCTACACTCGGTCAATGATAAATTTGTTGACATATAAAAGAATTTTAAAAACGAATGATGCCCGATAAGTTATAAATAGTGCAAAAACGGATGCAAAATGAATTACTTTATGAGGTAAAGAAAAAGAATACCGAGCAGTATCTATGTAACAATATTGATAGTATTATTACCCATCCAGCAACTGTACGTTAATTCAAAGGTTCCGATATAGACCAAGACAATCAAAATTGACGTTTGTGTTAGGAGAGAGGACAAATCGTGCCTGAAAGTCTTGAGCACGACATGTTGCGTGGAAAATTTTTATATAGACTAAGTGTATGGGCTCCACTTGTGCATTCTACAGTCCAGATTCAGTCACATATTATATGTATTTCATAAAAATTTAATAAATAATACGTGATTGAATGTGAATCACAGAATGTAAACACCCGATCCATAAAAAAAAAAATCCCATGTTACGTTCGATTATTCTCGGTTGCGTGCACCGAGGGCCAGAGGAGTCCCCTTCACCTCACATTTGCAATCGTATAATTATTTCGTTTTCCATCACCAACGTAGTTGTAATTTCCTAAACTTGGACTAATTTGTGGACCGACGACCAAGAACTTGTTTGATTATATTATAATTTATAGTTTTTCATTTCCGGTACTTTTTAAAATATTGAAGATACTTTACTCATGTTACATTTTTTTTTTTGTGAAAAATAAAAATATATATATAATTGCAGCTGTCTAAACTTTATGATCGATAATTTATTGGCTATATTGTATCTTGTGTCATATCTTTGAAATACATCTGGATTATAGTCATTCGTTCTTATGATAATTTTTATTCTTTTTATGTCTTACTAGTCAATTTATGTCGGAATGAGAAATTACTTTTTAACCTATTAGTGGTTTCAGTTTTTTACTACTTTGTAGCAACTGAAAGAAACATTATTGTTCAATTAGTTAGTAAACAATAATAACTGTCAAATTAATTTAATATAGCCAATGAGATCCATCTTGATTGGCAAATCTGTAGGCTTTATTTTTATTTTGATAATAGTTTACTTATTTATTTTAATAGTAGTTTCTTTATTTTATTATGATGAATATATTTGATTTGTACTTTGAATTATGGTGTAATAGTTGATTTGGAGATAATTACAATGTACCCCTATATTTTACTTAAGGGGATTGTTATTGACATTTTAAAATTATTATTGGAACTCTCAATCAATTTAGAATTTTTATCAACTGACCAATTTGTCCTTTTAATTTTTAAATATTAATTCCATTTGATTTACTGGACCAAAAAAAATCCTAATACCTTATTCTTCATCTTCTTGCTATAAAAGAATAAAATAAAATAGAAATTATACTTCACAATCTTGGTACAAACTATGAATAAGGGATCATACCTTAAAGATTGTAGTCCTGACGTTCATCTTTTTTTTTTTCTTTTTTTCTCTTTTTCTCCTTTACTAAGAGACATTTTGTTGCTTTCAAGTTAGATAATTTTTAGGAAAAATAGAATTAGTGGGAATATACAATATTTTGTCTTTTTTTATCTAGTATTATGCATATTTAAATAGTAGGGGGATTATATAATATCTTTTATTTTCTTTATTACCCAATTTTTTGTATATTTAATTTTTTTTCTTTTATTTCATAATTTCATATACATCTTAATTAGAAGTTTTATGTAGGGCCTGAAAAATTTTGCTAGTAATATTTATTTTGTATTTACATAAGTAGGACAAAAAAGAAAGATCAAACCAATATTAAAGAGTTAACATTATGGTTGTGATCTTGTGTATTTTTTAATTAAAATAATTAACAATAAGTAAAATGGTATATTTGTCATGAATTAATAAAAAGGGAAATAAATTATTTATCATCCAAAGTATACGGGTTTTTAAAGTTTGCCATATAAACTTATTTTTTTTACCAGTTGCCATATGAACTTTGTATTTTTTTACCGATCACTATCTAAGGCATTTTCCTACGGAATATTCCGTCAAGATTCCATCACATGCATATCATGTGATATAGCTGAGGGCAAAAGCATCATTTCAGCCGATTAAATCCCTCTCAAAAATACTTTCATTTGATAGGAGTCGAACTTAGGACCACTAGGTGGCAAAACCTTGAGCCCTCCTCCTCTACCATTTTGGACACATTTAACTCTTCTTGTAAAATGAGGCTTTAAATTATATTTGTACTAATAAATTAGGTTCAAATTTCAAATTTTATTAATCAGATTTTAATATTCTTCCTTCAATTTGTTTTCCAAAGATATCTAATATAAATAAAATTACACAATAAATTGTTTTGTTTTTCAATTTAAAATGACAAAATCAAAATTTTTAATATATGGATAAAATTATGAAATAAATTAATCGTTTACACTCTTTACGTTCAATTTTCAAAATTCATTTATCTATTTTTGATATTTTACCTTCAATATTATTTTATCAATTTATTTTTAAAATTAATTAATTAGCAAGATAACATATTCTTTAAAAGAATAATTTATTCCTTTTATTTTTTGGATTAAAAATTGATATTAAAATAAAAGTAATATCAATTATTAATTCACAAAATAAATATATTTCTTTTATTTTTTGAATTTTAAATTGATATTAGAATTCATTTATTTGAATATATATGGTACAAATAAATCAATTTGCCTCATATTTGACAATAATGGTTGTTGGCAAAGTGGTAGTGGGTGTGATTGCATTCCTTCTCAACCCAAGTTTGAATTCTATAAGTCACATTTTTGCAAGCAATTTTTCTACAAGTGAAATAACGGAAATGCCCCTACCAAAATCACATGCCATGCACATGGTACTGTTCCTGCTACTTTTTGGGCCGGAATTCGCTCCCAGATGGTAAAGTGAAAAAAATCGTGTAGTTTGGATGGCAACTGGAGACAAAAAAAAAAAAAAAAAAAAGTTTAGGTGACAAAGTGTAAAAAACGTCATACTTCGAATGGCAAAAAATAATTATCCCTAATAAAAATAATATTGTTTTAAAGCTGAATGGGTATTTTAATCAATTTATCAATACAAAAATAAAAATAAAATACCAATAACATGTTCAATTCCTTTCCCTAGATAACAAAAAAGGCCCTCTCGAATTTTAATGAACTTTAAACACCTCGTGTATTCTTAAATTAGCTCACTACCCCTTGAGACTTTGTCATCAAATAATGATAAATTAACCATTTTATCCTTACTTAACATACAAAATTACACACACACACACATATATGTGTGTGTGTGTGTATATATATATATGTATGAACGTGTAAAACAATAATATATAATAATATACTAATATATCGGGCACATTCGATGTGTGTGCAACATAAAAGTGAGATATTAGTTAGTCAAATAATTTTTATTTTTTGACAGTATATATTCATGCACACACATCTAATATTTATCAAATAGTTAAATTTTAATAATATAAAATTATTCTTCTGCAAAAATCTCTATGTAAATACACATATTACATAACTATTATTATTCATATTATAATATATTTATTAAATTTATGAAAAGTTTAAAAAAAGATTATGTTTTAAATAAAATCATTTCTTGATTAAAAAAATATAAATAAAAATTTAAAGTATAATATATTTTTTTTAAAGAAAAAAGGGATGCAAGAGAGAGAAAATGGGAGAGATGTGACAATAGAAAATAAAAAATAAACAAAAAAAAGGGAATACATTGTTGGAAAGAAAATAAATAATAGAGGAGATATGAGTAATTAAAGAGTATTTTAGGAATACTACAATTACACACATCAAAAAAAAAAAGTCAAAGCCCCTCTTAATATATAGTAAATCTAGCCCAAAGAGCGCCCCCCCCCCCCCCCCAAACCACAACAACGCACACTTCCACACAAATACAGAAATACACATCACATACAAACACAACACACACTTCACTCACATAGAAACAAAATACACACTTCACACACAATCATAGAATGGTGAAAGATGAAAAAATAAATGATGGCTAGAACCGTGGATTTTGGTGGTGTTTGGGCCCAAAAATAATTTTTTGTATAAATTTAGAGTGGACCAATTCTAGCCATACCGAAAAGAAAAAGACAAGGGCGAGCCTATGTCAAGGTGAAGGCCGGACTTTTTTCAATAAAAGGCTCATGGCCCAATTGGCCAAAATAACAACAATAACAACAACAACAATAATAATAATAATAATAATAATAAGTAGAAAATAAACCAAGTCAAAATTATCCCTCATTTCTAGGAGTTGTTATGCTAAAGAATAACAAATGGTTAAAAATAGGTATTGACATTATTAAAGATGCCAAAAATAAGGCCATGGGAGTTTAAATAGTTCAAATTTTTAAAAAAAAATGGCATAATTGTCGTATCAAAAAAAAAATAAAGAGCACAATCCATTTCGAATGGTCAAGTTGAATAAGTCATCCGGCTCCACAAATAAAGAAAGAGTGGCTGCAGCTTGAAGCCTATAAAAGGGATACAGATTCATCAAATTTCAACAAGTCTACATTCTAATCAACAAGAAGAACACTTTAATTGAGAAGTCGACACTTATTTGATTCTTTAGCTCAAATGAACAAAGATTAGTTTAGTTCAATTGATAGAAAACTGTTGTGCAAGAATTCGTACGTAGCCATACCCATTTTGCTCGAGATGATGTTATCAATCCGTTCACTCCGTAGCATCACAAGGTCGTAGCCATCATCGCCTATTTTGGATCTGATTCGATATGATATCAATGCAATTGAGTGGTATCCAGCATTCATGTCGAGCACATACATAAGAAGTCATAGCCAAAGTTATCAATGCTCGTAGGATAATGCAATTATTTCAATGCACTCACGTGTAGCTATCATATGAAGTCATCAATGCGTCTTACTTGTAGTCAAGTTCCTGACAGTTTTTTAATGCATTTGAGTCGTAAATATGGTCCGTATCATCAATGTATGTGTTTGTGAATAAAGTTTGTAATGTCCATGGCGAGCAACTATCGTCTTTCAATGCAGCTTCTCATATTATATTTTTAGACATTTTTGGGTCCCTTCAGCACTAAATTTTAAGTCCTACATTCAGTTGTAGACATGTAAAACTTAGGGTTAGTGTTTGTCTATTCCAATTTTTCAGATAGAAGTCAAAGGCGCAATTTATTGAAATCAAATAAAAAATACTTCACATTGTGTGTTTATTTGTATATTGGCACACTTGCACTAAACACAAATTCACTTCGAAATTATTATTTTTGTATCAAATCTGGTGATTTAGAATCTTGAGTAAATATATCGATTTGGCATAGTGTCAACTTCTAATACCCTAGCGGGGTTCTCAATTAAACATATAAAATTGGCACGCTTGGTAGAACTTCTAACTTGTTCAATAGACCAGTCGAAATGTTAATTTCTTGATCAACCCACGACGTGCACACTTTTACGCAAATAGGCGGTCAGAGGTTTGATGCGAGTGTAATGGAAAAAAATTTCGGATATTTGGCGGCGAACTAGAAAAGGTGCGCACCGTGGTAGCATACTAGCATTTGCAGGTAAGGTTGTGATTTGCGAGCATGGATTGGTGGGTTTGGTGGGTTTGAGAGGATCGATGATGGTTTAAAAATAATTTTAAAAAAAATAAACAAGAAGAAAATAAAAGTACAAAGTCTAAGGGTAGGAAAGTAATTTGGCATTGTAAAAATGCAGTAATATTTGCAATATAAGCGTGTGTAAGCCACGCTATGCTCTCAGGAATTAAATTGCTTAATGTGTATAATTGAATTAATTATTGCTAACATAATTGAGTGAAATGTAGTATTTACAAACAAGTTACACTCCACAAAAAATGTATATAGTATCATGTAGTGATAATCCTATTCTAACAAAATAGGTACTAATTTAAATTGATAATTGATATATAACTATGTATGAAAATAAAAAGTAATGATACTTTTATTAAAAGTCATCAAAAATATAATGTTTTTGTTTTAATAATAGAGAAGGAAAAATGTAGGCCTCAATAATGTAATTTTTTCTTTTTGGATACAATCAACTCGATTCACTCTATAAATATCAATTGAAACTCTACACACGCACACTCACCCAAATGGGAAGGAAGAGGACAAGAGGATTCAAACACAAAATCTTAATAGTGCCGATTTAAACTCTCACCATTGAGCTACAGCCCCAATGGCCTCAACAATGTAAAATTGTAACCTAACAAACTATATGAATTTACCAAAGTTTTTTGTTTCATAGCGTCATTCACACCGCAACCAAAATATTCATGCCTTCTTCTTTTTCCAACATAAATCTATACTATTAAAAAAAAAGGCACTTTTCACTCACAAATGGCGATTTATGACACCGAACACCAATTTATAATATACCTATTTTACCCCTTAATTTTATATTGAATGGAAAGAAGTTTTAAGGTCTCAAATGAAATTTTGCACCAACATGTTTGCAACCGATTGTCTCCCCTTTTCTTTTACTTCTTCTCCACTGTCACTTTCTTTCACCCACTCCATCCACTTTCAATTCAGTTTTTACCAACCTATTCAAATAGAATTTCTTAACCACTTTCAATTACAAGAACAAGACCTTACCCCAAAAAAAAAAAAAAAATACAAGAGCAAGGTTGAGGTAATCTCTAGCTTTAATTGAAATTTTGTCATATTTGCATACCCACATTCTATCTCCAAACTGAATTGCACTGACTTGAAGAACTACCCCCTTTGCAACTTTTATGCTGTCAAATTAACCCCTATTCAAAATTCATTTCTCAAACAACCAAGAAATGAAACATACTGGAAGTTTAAAACCACTAAAAAGGTGAAATCATCTCTAACATTTTTATGTTTCACTACTAGAAAAACTACATTTAGCCATGGGTTTTAGCCACGAAATTAGCCATAGATTAACCATAGATTTAAAAAAAACCATGAAAAAAATTATCCATAGATTAGCCACGGATTTTCTGTGGATCCATGGCTATTTTTGGTTGCTAAAATTGGTGCGAAATTTGGCATCAATTTAGCCTCGAATTTTCCTTTTTTTTAGGTGGGGGGGGGGGGGGGTTCCGGGTTAGTTACCACCTTTTTTTTAGCCACGGATTTTTATTTTATTTTATTTTATTTGGCCACAGATAATTTTAGCCACGGATTTTCCATGGCTAAAAAATTCTCTGGTTAATCTCCGTAGCTAAAATTAGCAACGTCACTTCTAGTCAAGGAAAAAATCAATAGCTAATTCGTGGTTAAATGCAGTTTTTCTAGTAGTGTTTTTTAGTTAAATAACCATCTCAATTTGGTTGTTGATTTTGTCTGCTTAAATTCTAGGTATCAGATCCATACTAACAAGACATTGCTCAATGTTTTTTCCAAAGGTGTTGAGCTTCCAAATGGTAAAAATTCTTCAAATTTAACTTTTTTTTCCTTTTTTCTGGCATAATGTATTCTGAAATTGAAAAGACCACAAATCAAATCTTGAAATTATTTTTTCTTCTCGATTACATAAAATATTGTGATACTTTTTTTCCTTAGTCAACTAAAATATTGGTGTGCTAAGAAGACTACATATCCAGATTTCTCTTCGCCTCGAGAAAAAGACATTGGTAATACTTCACAAAGCCAACAAGTACCCAAGCATGTAACTTCTTTTTTCCCTTTTTCTGCAGGTTCTGGAAAATTATTTTCTAACGCTTTCTTTATTTTTCCATGTTTTGGTTTCGTAAACCATGTCTTTGTTTCATATTTGAGGCTTAGCATGTCCAGCAGTTGTGATTACTTGAACTAATAGCATATGTATGCTTACCAAAAGTATGGTATGTGAGCAAAAGCCTTGGTTCTACCCATTCACATTTTTAACTATTAATTTCGCAACATAATTCAAACAAAATGAATGTTTGTTAAATTGAAGACGGATATAGTTGGCATACAAGTTTTGTTAAAGGATTCAGGATTCTTTTTATACTAAGTTCCAATACGTGAAAGTTAGTCGACAAGTTTTTGGAAAATTCTTGCCCAGACCCGGCTTGGCCGCACCCAATCAATCATATAACAATTGTTAATACACTTGTCATGTGATTGGTCACTCTCCCTCAACTGTACACCAATCACATGACAAGTGTAAAACACTCACCACCTAATTAGTCATGGTGTGGCCGAACCCGGTGCGGGTAAGAATTTACCCAAGTTTTTCCAATATTCTCATTATGTTATTTGGATAATTTTTTGGAATGTTCATTCTCTATTTTCAACTATTTCTTAAACATGAAATTATCAAGAAATTTAAAAGTGATTTTCTCTGAGTCTGGTTCTGATTAAATATGAAGTTTCTTATGAAAAGCTTTTATCTTTGTTGCTTGCATTTTTATCATGGTCGGTTTAGTTTTCTAAATTATTAAATTGCTTGAAAATTTAACAGAGAAAGACCACTGCACCATTTCTGAAATGTGGACTTTTATATTGTTGAATTTACATATTTTACGAAGATTATGACTTTTTTATTTATTTTGAGTTTGACAAATTTCTTTTTAGTTAATCACTTTTTCTACTTTGAAATAGGGATTTGCTAATGTGCAACAACACTAATGATCTACCACGGAACATGGATGTGTTTTGATTTATCATCTCTAGTTTTTTTCATATATATATTTGGGTATGCTCTTTTTTAATATAACAATATTGTTAAACTCATCAAGGAAAAATTTATATGTGAAAAAATAAGCTATAAAAAAGATTATGTATGCTCGCAGGGAAGGCGTGCATCAGTTGCTAGTTGTTTCAAACTTGAAGCACTACTTTTAGGATATCTGGGAAAGTTGAAAAGAAGCATTTAGTGCTTTTAAATATTTTTAAGCTTTTTTGAGTGTTTGCTTTTACTAAATTTCAACACCAAAAAGCTAAAAGTTGAGAAGCCTATCCCCACTTTAAAACTATTTTTCGATTTTTTTGGTAAATATCGTCAAGTTCTTTTTGACACATTTAAGTATGTTTTTAACTTTTTTTTTTCAAACATCTAAATACTACTTTTGCTATTTCTCACTCTCTTTTTTTCAAACAATTTCCACTTTACAACTTTTTTGTATAACTTTCAAAAAGCGAAAGCATTTGTAAACACCTCCTTCGTGGTCTTTGAGGCACTAACAAAGTCTTTAGCTGCGGGCATGAAAGACACCATATATGTAAAAAAATAAATAAAACGATAGAAAATTAGCAGTGTTGTCATGTGGATGTGTTGAGAAGTGTAATTATAATTTATACTATATACAAAGCCATAAATTGATATATAATAAATAACATTCATTCGAAGTGTTTATTATTTTTTACTTATCTATATTTATTACAATTGTATTTATAAAAACTCAATATTTAAGAAATGTCATGTGCAAAACGTGTGCATGTTACTAATATGAAAAAAAAAAAAAGGAAAAAAGAAAGAGCATTGTAAAAACATCCACATTACATTTTTCAAATATTGTAAAAGAAGGAAACATCTAAAACCGTTAATTTGAGTTCCCACATCATCGACCGTCGAGCGTAGTCAGGGTGAGCTCATTGATGGTGTAGCTTGTAGGCTGAGTCAATCCGACGTGCATACTATTCCATTTCTCAGCAAAAACTGGTTGCTCTGGTAGTGGTAGGTCCACAATTTCACCCCCGAGCATTTGTATAACGGTTTGAATAGCAGGTCTATTTTTAGGATATTGTTGAACACACAACAAGGCAATGTGAATGCATCTCACAATATCTGCCTGGAAATTTGAACTTGCTATGGTTTCATCAGCAAAAGCCAAGCCATTGTTCTCACCCCATAACTTCCATGCCTGAAATGCGTTATGATTGATGAAATTAACGTGGGATCAGAAACTTACTTAGGAAATCTTTGAGCTTAAAAGAAGAAAAGGACTTACACATCCCAGAAGGCTCAAAGACCATTCATGGTTGTAATACTGGGTGTTCTTTTTTCCTTTTACTATCTCCAACATTAACACCCCAAAACTGTAGATATCAGATTTTTCCGAAAATCTTCCTTCCATTGCGTATTCAGGTGCCATGTATCCACTGTGACATCATCATATTAGCCTAAAATATATCACATGACATACTACTGGCATATTCAAAATTATTGTTGTATTTTAAATCTTAATTCATTCTTTAATTCACTTACTACGTTCCTACTACTCTTGCAGTATTGCCATGATCTTGGTTGCCTCCAAATATTCTTGCCATTCCAAAATCAGAGATTTTCGGGTTCCAATCTTTGTCTAGCAATACATTACTTGGCTTGAGGTCTCGATGAATAATTCTAAGTCTGGAATCTCTGTGAAGATATAGAAGGCCTCGCCCAATACCTTCGATGATACTAAAACGTTCTTTCCAATCCAAAATCTTTTGTGGTGCACGTGTGGGATCTACATAAAAATAACAACAGTAAAAGATATATGCCAGGTAAGAGTATGCTAAAATTAAAACTCCATTGCAAAAAAGTACTCGACATATGAAAAAGAGAAATTAGGTTCGACTTTATAATTTGAACTAACCAAAAGACAAATGTCCAAGCTTTTATTTGGCAAGTATTCATATACAAGCATCTTTTCTTCTTTCTCCACGCAACATCCTAGAAGCCTGACAAGATTCCTATGTTGGAGCTTGTTAATCACAACCACTTCATTCATGAATTCTTCCATTCCTTGTCCTGAAGCCACTGAAAGTCTTTTAACAGCGATTTCTTTCCCATTTGCCAGATTTCCCTGTCAAAAACAGTGATTTCAACAATTAAAGCAAATATGCAGTAATAGATTGGATGCAAAAAAGTAGAAAAAAAGAAATTACCTTGTAAACAGGACCGAAACCCCCCTTCCCAAGAAGATTGTTTCTGTCAAATTGATCCGTTGCATTTGCAAGTGTCTCAAAGGTGAATAATGGCACCTCTTGTATATTAACTTTCTCAGATTCATCTTTGAGTACAATTGCAGTTGGATCCGATGAAAATGTTTGCCCTACTTCAGAAACCTTTTTGTCTTCTGTTCTATTTTCTGAATTCACAAGAAATATATATCATATAAGAATATAACGACGTCTAGATATTAACGTACAAGTCATTTGTCCATTAGTTAATCTCACCCTTTCTCTTAAGCATCCAGCACCCAACAACTAAGACAAGTAGGGATATGACAACAGAAGCTACTACAATCGAAACTGCGATAAGCGTTTTTTTGTCTTTGTGGTTATCTGAAAATTTATTGTCAACATATTAGCAAAGGTATGAACTTTACAAACTAGAAGCAAAGCAAGGAAAATCAAATGGCCAAAGTTGTCAAATAAAGTACACACCCAATTCTGAAGCCGAGAGACGAATGTAAAGAGTGGTACCAACATTATCGAACTCCTGAACGTCGATCAAATTGCCGCTCCAAAACATACAACCAATAGTGGGATCATGTGCATAAGCCATGCAAGAACAATTCCCCAAACATACAGTCCTACATTCGTTTTCTTGCTGGGCAATAAATTGTTCAGCAAAATCAGGAACCTTCACAAAAGGCAGCCTCAAAAATCCATCTCTGTTTTCTGAATTATTGCTTTGACCACAGTGCAATTGCTTTTTCCTTTGGCACCCACTGCTCCAATTCCTTCTCTCCCACTCGTCCCTGTTTGTGGGCTCGAACCCTCTCAAACAAGAACAAATAGGTGAATCCTTAGCATTACAGCTACCAAATGGCCCACACGTCCCATAAACATCGCATTCATTTTCAGGAGCAAACCATACAGTATCCCAACTCTTATTCGGATCATTCCACAACGTTTGCACTAAGCTTCCAGAGGAATTTAGGGCGACTTTTGTCAAGAAATTACCCTCTGCTGGCACATTCATTGTGTAGTAGAAAGTGCCCGAACTATTGCTGATCTCACTGAATCCGTCGAGATATGGATAATACAGATTCTGTAGGCCGATAAGAATCGTCCCGTTCCATTGGCCGCTCCTCCAGTGGGGGTGGCCGTTTTTCCAGATGAAAAGCTGTGGGATGTTCAAAGCTTCAAGCCCTGATGTGAAGCTTCCCACTTCCGGGTCGGACCCATTTTTCCAGGCCGATAAGAACACCTTCTTGCCTGTACTTATGTCGCGGTGATCTTCATGTCCGGCAAGAAAACATCCGATGGTTCTGTAAACGACTCCCATATTATGGTTCGTGTTGCTGTGTCCCTCATAACAAGATTTCCAGTGTCCTGAAGTTGAACAGTGGTATTCATGGGAGAAGACGTGGCGTTAATTGACCAGACAGTTTGATTTCTTCCGTCGAGGAGTACAAGATTGCCGTCGTAGGAAATAGTTACAGTGCCGGAAGAATCGTTGAGGGGTCTGTCTCTGTTGGCAACCCACACCACGGTTCTTTCGGAAATGTTGTAGAAGACACCCAAATAACGTTTGGTGGAGTCGTCAGGTGTGAAGAATCCCAATTTGAAGATCTGCCCAGGGGATATTATGGTATCAAGATCTCTGATAACTAAACCCGATGAAATGGTGTCTGTTTCTAAGCAAAATCCCACTAAAGGGGCACAGGTAACAAAGAAAAGAGTACAAAATTGAATGGTTTTCGTATTCATCGTGGTTAATTTGATCAGAGTTTTTGTGATCGTACACAGAATGGCGAGTTTGCAAGCCGCGACTGGTTAAATTAAACGAAGAGGTTTAAAAGTTGTTTGGATGATATTAGTCTCGTATCCAGTATTTAATCAACTTTTTAAGTCAAATTATTTCTCGTCAAACATGGAATAGTCGCATGACTTAAGAGTCCAGGAAGTGCGGTTGGGTCACGTAACAGTTTGCCTATTTTTCTCCATTTGCGGGGCCACTTGATGGACCCAATTCGTCGAATAGGAGGCCCTGTTGAAATTAAGAGGAGGATTGTTTAAAAATATTAAGGGTTGAGCCTAACTCAATTTCAAAAATTAGATCAAAAAGTAAAGATTGTCTACGTTTTTATTAAGTAGATCACATATTAGTATTTAGTTGATGTGAGATAATTAACATAACATGCCCCCCTCACGCTCAGGCCCAATAATATGAGAAATAGCCTGAAGCGTGAAATTAATAATGGAGAATCCAATTAATAACACAGAACCTAGCATGTTCTGACACCATATAAAAATATTATGGGCTTAAGCCTAATTCAACTTCAAAAACTAGCTCAAGATGTGAGGATTGTTCAAATCTTTATTAAGTAGACCATATCTTGGTATTTAGTTGATATGGGATAGTTAATAGATTGGAATTTACACGTCCTGTTGAAAATTAGAATATAGGTTGGGAAAATTATGATCATAGAAATGGAAAAAATATCCAACATAAGATATATATATATATATATATATATATATATATATATATATATAATGGTTTGAATGTGAAAGACACAAGTAACACAATTTGAAATATGTAAAGACACCAAACAATAAAACTTTTACTTATATGTTGTCATTCTTTTTTTAAAAAAAAAAAAAAAGCAAAAAACTAAATATTATCTCTCAAGGTGTTAAAAATTCGCAAAGCCCCAAAGATAGTGGCCTGTCCGAAAAAATAACAAAAGGTAGTTGGAAAGCTTGAAATTGTAGAACTATACACTCAACATCTAAAATGTACAGCATTAGAAGGTAGGCTGCAAAAATATGTAGAAAAAGCTATCTTATTTTAAATGAATATTAATTAAGCTAAGAAAAAAAGTATGATAATAGAGTAAAATCAAAGAAAATCAAGTAGATCAAAAAAGTAATTATAAACTGAGAATTGATTTTAGGATAATAATTCATCACAAGCGCCTTGGATTTACTTTTCTAGGCTTGCCTATCAATTAAGTAAAAGGAAGTATGATATAAAATTCAAAATAACTGTAGATTCAAAAAATAATTATAAACACGAAGCTGGTTTTAGAATATAGATCAATGAGAGGATTTGGAGAAAAAGCTTACAATTCGTCAAAAAAGACAAAATAGGGACTAACTCAATATAAAGGAGAAATTATTTTAAAAATTAGCTAATCATAATTTTTTTATATAATTAAAGAATTCAAAATCCTGAAAAAGAAACTTATTCGGTTAAAATTGTGCAATTTCCGTTGACTGCTCTCATATACATATGTACAAGTATAGAGAGGGATGTAACGAAAAACAGGACATTAATGTGAGACTCCGCTTGTGATGAAAATGACGATATTAGCGGAAGCTTCTATAAGGAGGAGAGAATTCTTGTGCATAATTAATTAGACTGGAAAGTTAGTAGCAGGAATATTTTGTTCTTAGAAAAATTGTCAGCAACTCGGTCCTTATTAATTATCAATAAAGGGGGAAAAAAAGAATCACCCGTTTCTTTGCATGACTCGTTCGTCAGAATTGCTAAATGTTTATCTTTTCAAATGTTAGTAGGTGTGGATGCGTGTGTGCCTGCGTATGTATTATGAAAAAAAAGGATAAATTCTGTTTATATCTTTTGAAGTATGATATAATTATAAATTAATTCTTTTTCACTTAAAAATTACGAATACCCTCTCGAAGTTTAAGATCTTATTATAAACATTAATAGAAATGTCCACAAGATAATTTCTCTTCAATCATAGTAATAAACTTAACCACCAAGAGATGCATCTCATCGATCTTGACAAAATTTCTAAATTAATTTTGTTATTCCATCAGCCTTTGTGAGATTATTTCATTTTATATTACCACAACTACAATCGAATATGATGATTTATAATTCGACACCACCACTATTTTTTTATTAAAATAGACTTCACATATAGTTTATGCATATTAAATTTATCAAAACTATGCGAATATCATCCCAAAATCCAGCAGAAAACAATAGAAATACAACTTGCAAATATGTCTCGCTTTGATGAATTTGGAATTTTGTTAAATTGATGCATACCATAGGAGATATTTGTAATTTTTAAACTCGCAAGAACTAATTTATAATTACGATATACCTCAAGGATTGTAGACGTAATTTATCCAAAAAAAAAATTAAATAGGAAAGAAAATGAAATGGACCCAATTATAATTTGTTGTTCCAAAAACTATGGCTATCAATGGAGCGGATTTTAATCCGAATCTGTTCTGAATTTTAGCCTATTCGATCGAGTAGATTCGATTATAAATAGTCCTAATCCAAAACAAATAGATACGACACTACTAGAAAATTTGATTTTAGCCACGGATTTAGGGGGAAAAACCGTGGCAAAATAAAATAGCCACGGATTTTTTCTATAGCTAAAAGTGGCATAGTTAAATTTAGCCATGGATAAAAATAGCCATGGCCTCAACAAAAGGATTTGGTTATTAAATGATTTTTTTAGACTTAAAATATATTTATGTAGTATTTTAAATTTAAATTATCTAAATAAATTTCATTAAACATTTATTTCAAACAATTTCAGATACTAATTTAATTTTCCTATTAAATAAAATGAACAATAACCCTCAATTAATTTAAATGCATAAGTCAAATATTTGAATTTATTTTATTGAATTAGTCAATAACCCTCAATATTCATTATTCATTTTCTACTTCATTGCATGAATATACATCAGCTGTAAAGATTCTAAATCAAGTGTATATTTAAAAAAAAAATTTGAACACGTAGTTCTATAGCATAAACGTGCGTTATGAAATAAAAGATAAAATACCATCTGAAATAGGAGATTTTATTCGGGTTGTAACCTAAAATCCAATATATATCATGTTATATATGTCATAGTTCAGTCCTTTATTTAGTGAAAAGTATTTAGTGATTGAACAAATAATTTTATTAATTATAACAAATATTTAATAGATTAATAGCAAAATCAAAAATTATAACAAAAATTTATTTAGATAATTTATATTTAGATAATAGCAACTAAGTATTGGAAAAATGAATACCTTATATAATTGATTAATAGCAACAGGCTCACAAATGAATGGCGTAAGAAAGTATTTTTAAACTCTTAAAATAAGTTTCTTTTAAAATAAATTTTTTCCTTAAATATTTAAAATATTCTAACCAATTAAAATCATGGTATAATCAGTAAAAACTATATTTTCATTCAAACGTTCTTCAAATATATATCAATTATTATATCATTTTAATATTAACATATAATAAAATAATTCTCAACCCATTATCAAAACATACTTTTTGCTAAATAATTCTCTCAAACTATTAATTATAACAAATATTTAATAAATTAATAGAAATAACAAAAATTTATTTAGATAATTTTAGAATTTCGCATAATTTATATTAGTTAAGTAGAGTAAAAACTAATTCTTAAATAAAAAATCATAGTGGTGTAGTGGTTTGATATTCTAATCTTAGCCAAGAGGTCAATAGTTCAAGCTATATAAAGTGCAAGAATTTTTTTTTAATTAAAAGTAACCACAAAAAAATCCGTGGCTACTTAGTTCAAATCACATAAAGTGCAAGAAATTTTTTTTAATTAAAAATAGCTACGGAAAATCCATGGCTAAATCGGTGGTTAATTTTTTTTCATAGTTTTTAAAAGATCCATGGCTATTCCGTGGTTAAAATTTATGGCTAAATACAATTTTTCTGGTAGTGGGATATAGAATCAAGCAATTCAATCCATTAAAGATTCAAATTCGAACTTTAATGTACTTTTTATTTGATTAACAACTTTATTATATAATGTTAGTAAACAAACTTAAATAAAATGCAATATACAAACCATAATAATTAAAAATACAGTATTTTTTTATTTTTCAAAGTAATCTTTTTAACAAAATAATGTATAATTTTTATACATATTATAATTTTTTTTTTTTTGCTTAATTAAAATTTAATATTTTGCATAAGAATTTTTTTATTGTTACTTGATTTTAAAGTGTTCAAATTTATTTTTATTGTTAACCAGATTGAACTTTTTTATCAAGTTTTGAAAGTTTTTTTGAATTTGAACTCAATAGTATTAACTGTAAATTCTATAAAATTCAGCCCAAATTTGAATATTTAGAAAATTTATTGAATTCAAATTCAAAATTTTCCAATTTGCTTCAGGTCCGACTCATTAGCGGCCCTACTGAAAACCATACAAAGGAAAGTTTTGTTACATACGGCCTTCGCCCATGGCAGCTATTTCTGCGGGTTGAACAAATCACTACATTTAACAATTACTGGGCTACAATTATTCGGCCCATAAGTACTCATCCTATAGGCTTTAGTTTAGTTTTATTCAAAATATATTCTGTAAATTACCCAAAATATATATATATAGATAGATATATATACTGTAACTTGGAAAATAACACGGCATTATACGACGAAATATCACTTGTCCTTATTTCTAGCTCTTAAGTTCCCGTTCAATCTGCGGTTACATGAAAAACATATGCTTATGTCATAAACTAGTTGATGCAATTACAAGCTCGTCGTCCTTTTATACTCAAGCTTTATGGACTACAAGACAACAAATTCTTCATTTTCTAATATCCAATCGGACATCAAAAGCATGCAAATTAATCGTACTGTAACTCCAAATCAAATAGAAACCTCTGCTTACGATTCAATCTAACTCACTCTAAGTAATATCCGTGACAAGATTTCACAAATTGAAACTAACGAAACTTGTGTTGCTTTCTTGAAGTTGCAGTCTTTTAGCACCAATATTTTCACCGCCGCTGTCGGCCTTCCAGCTGCTGCTCTCCGACTTGTTGTCTTCGATACTCTCCGACGGGTTGCCGGCGCCACCGTGGATATCTGATTCCAGGGAACTGTTTCTCTTTGTCATTAGCGGAGGATTATTATAAAGATGGAACTGTTGGGGGAGGATGGACCCGTGGTTCAGTTGATTCTTAGGCGGCGGAGGTGGTGGCGCAATTGCATGATAGTTTTCTTGTGGCATCACTGGCCGTGCGTGTGCTCCGTACCCGGCGTGGGCCGCTGCAGCTGCGTATTCTGGTGGGACCCATATGCCACCTAGGACTACCACTTGGGGCCCCGGAGTGACCGCAGCCTGTGTGCTTGGACTTAGGCTTCTCGTGTGAAGTCTGTATTTCTGATGAGTACACAAAATTTGTAATTTGTGTTAAGAGACTTAACGAGTTATGTCTACTATCTAGTCTCTTCATTTTGCACATGGCGATGGCTGTTTTTCTTACCTGCAGATGGCTTTTAACTTCGTCATTAGTCAAACCATCAACCTTCATTAGCTCTCTAATCTGTTTGGGAGTAGCCGCTGCGAGCAAGGAAAAGAAAATAGTTAAGCTAATTAATAATATCTAATGGATAGTTTTGGTCATTTAACACTTGAATTAGTATTAATGTTCCTAATTAATACCTTGAGAACCACCAAGCATGTGAAGAGCATTAACGAAACGCCTATGCAAATCCGGCGACCAACATCTTCTCGCCTTCCTCTGAGTTTGAGTTGTGTTTCCACTCTCTTTCTCAGCACCCCCGCAAGAGTTTTCTCTCTTTGGAACTGTTTCTGATGAGTTGTTGTCGTCTTGGGTCTCCTCTTTATGGGATGAGGCAAGGGCTAACTCTGGAAATGCCGAGTTTCCGTCTTTTGATGAAAAGGGAAGAAAAGCTCCTCCTCCATTGATTCTGTGGTTGGCATTCAAGTCCAGCTTCATGTCATCATCAGTTTCTTTGGGACCAGTTCCTTGATTCCATAGTTGTGCAGATATCATCCAGTTAGCTTTATCTGAAATCGTGTTGGCCCCATTATTCTCCACCGTGACTTGTGATGAAGTTGTGTTTTTAAGTGGAATGAATTCTTCCAGAACAGGCCCTTCCCCTTGCTTTTTTATCTGTGACTTTAGCTCTTGCATTGATGCCTCCATAGCTGATATTCATGATCAAATATGAAAAAAATGAACGTGAGTCCTTATATACTAGACTAAGTTGTCCTACATGCATGTAACATGAAAATTCAAGTACCATTGGTGAGAAGCTGCATACAAAGGGGAAGCTCGCGCTTGAAAGCCTCAATCTTGAGCCTTTCTTCTTCAAGACGAGCCAGAAACTCTTCAATCTCATGTGTTTCTTCGGTCTTATCATCTCCAAAAGATTTAGAATGCATGGAATACATTTGGGGCTTGTAATCAAAGCTCAGCTCCGCTGGTGATGCCATCATTTTTTTAATGCGAACGACACGAAAAGGATAGGGGGAGAATAAAGAGGAGTTTTTGGAGAGAAGGGAAGGGCAAAAGGAAGAAAAGTGGCAAAAGAGAGCAAAAAAAGACGAGGAATGGTAGCTTCTAGCTCGCAAAGAGCAAAGGCAAAAATCTGTATTTAATGGTGTCCTCACACAAGGAATCATCAGGGCTCTCTGACACTAATGTGAGGGGTCACTTGTATTAGGAAAGTTAGCAGCTTTTCGTGGAACACCTTAGCTATCCATAAACAGTGATTATTCTTCTTAAGAGTACTTTTGTCTTTTCCTTTTTTCTCTTTAAGTTGTTGATACTACTTTCTTTTGGCACCTTTAATTAGGGCAGTCTCCGTAGATATATTTAAATATCATCACAACCAGCTCGACTGAAATTAATTTTAACAAAATTAATGTGTATGGTGACATATAAAATACACATATTTATTTCGCGTGGAGGGTGTTTGGATAAGGAGGATGGTGACAGAATCATGGTTGAATTTGGTATTGATTCCCTGCGATCATTTACGTATATATGAATGTTGTCACTTTTTCCCTTTTTTTTGTTTTTCGCAGAGGATATGTTAGTGTTTGCTTCCAATTTTTAACCATCTCAAATTCAACGAAGAGCGCAGGAAATATTCAAAATGGCGTTCAGCATGAATCCACCCTGCAACTTTGTCTTTAATTTTTTCAACTTTGAAAAGCTGGATAATTATAAGAGAGGAAAAGTGGATATCTGTTCCGCAATTATATTAGTTGAAAGAATAAAATATATATCTGCTTTCGAGGGAATATCTGAGGCCCGAGTTTACGTCTCTAAACCAAGAGCACACAAATCCACGAAGCAGCTTAAAGAAAAGATAGGGGAAAGAAAAAACATGTTTGTTGTTAAAGAATATCAAAGGAATTCGAGGTAGGGAATCTTCTTTTGTTACCAGCTTTTCTTAAGTGGGCAGCAAAGACGCCAACATTCTCACCATCTGACATTTAATTTTACAATGACTACCGAGTTTTATATATATTGTGGTTTCAGAAAGAGTAGTTCAAAGATGGTAAATACACACACATTCTCCCAAAGTGATCAATGTTATATGTTTGTTTTTCAAGGATTATCAAGAAATTAATATATAATAATAAAAAAGTAAGGCCTTGAAGGGGTTGGAGTTGAAAGGCAAAGGAATCGAGTTCCTTGGGTTAAGAAAGGGAAATACGAGTGGTTGTTCACTTTCTGAAATAAACCTTCTCGTACAAGACTCCAATCAACACCTTTTCTCTGGATTCTCTCTTTCCGTTTCTCTTTCCAAAATCAAAGTTCATTCTTCTCTATCATCTCTTTATCTTTCTTTTCTTGCTTTCTGTTGTTAAACTTTATTTTAACATCTGTGTCGGTCTGTACATGGTCTAATAAATTGCTAGACCAGATTCTTCTTCTGACACGTATCGAAAATATTCTCCCACCCACCCATCCCATGCCCTGAATGTGAATATACCTTTGTGTTTGCCGGTAATTTCAGTGAGAGCTTACAAATATGGTTGGTCGAATTATACAATATTTATGCACAAAGTACATGGAATCTATGGAAAACAAGGCAAACGCATGTAGCATAGCATCAAATGATCAGCTAAAACAAGCAATCATCGCCCCTGAAGTACTGTAATGCTGACATTATTAGAGGAGCCCGTTGTCTGGTTCTGCAACGAACAACTCGGCTTGTGTGTGAACGCCGGTTGTTCTGGCAGAGGCAGATCAGCAGTTTCATTTCCAAGCAGTGCCAGAACATTTGATATCGTCGGCCTACTAATGGGAAACTCTTGCACACACAACAATCCGATGTGTATGCACCGAATGATCTCCGCCTGCAAACCCACACTTGATATTCTTTCATCTATTAGAGCCTCAAATTTGCCTTCATTCCATATTTTCCAGGCCTGGAGGAAATAGTAATATCACAAGAGAGAAATTACTGTGGACATGCAATTATGTATCTCAAAACAGTGTAGAGTGGCTTAATTGGTCTTACATGTTGTAGAAGACTCAAAGCCGACTCATCGTCGTAGAAGCTCGTATTCCTTCTCCCGCTTATTATCTCCAACACTAGAACTCCAAAGCTGAACACATCAGATTTTTCTGAAAATCTTCCTCCCAAGGCATACTCAGGGGCCATGTACCCACTGCAGCATACATTAATGCCCGATAAACAAATTTAATTAGCTGCCAAACACGGTATTAAGATTTTGATAGCCGATTAAATGAGCCAACTCTAAATTTTCTTACTATGTCCCGACTACTTGAACAGTTTCAGCCTGATCATCTCTTGCTCCAAATATTCTGGCCATGCCAAAGTCTGAAATTTTTGGATTCCAATTCTCGTCTAGCAGCACGTTGCTTGGTTTTAAGTCTCTGTGAATTATCCTCAATCGTGAATCACGGTGTAGATAAAGGAGGCCGCGGCCTATACCTTCCATTATATTGAAACGTTTCCTCCAATCTAGGATCTCTTGAGATCGGTCTACATCATCATATTTTTGCCAAATTTTAATAAACCAATAGATTGATTAGTAACTCAACCAACTCTTGGTTTTGTTTTAAGAGTTTCAAACTTTGAATGGAACAACATAAAAAGTTAAAATTGGACTGACCAAAGAGAAACACATCGAGGCTTTTGTGGGCCATGAATTCATATATGAGCATCTTTTCTTCTTTTTCCACACAGCAGCCCAGCAAACTGACAAGATTTCTGTGTTGGAGTTTGGATATCACAATCACTTCATTCATAAATTCTTTCAACCCTTGTCCTGATGCTGCTGAAAGCCTCTTCACTGCAATTTCTTTCCCATTTGCCAACTTTCCCTGTATAACACATATAATAATAAGCAAGCATCCTCGGTGCAATTAGTAAACATATTTCGCATAGGTAGAGAACTAAAAGAGCAAGAAAAAGTTACCTTATACACAGGCCCAAAACCGCCTCTTCCAAGATGATTAGCCACACCAAATTGATCAGTAGCATTTGCAAGAATCTCATAGCTGTATAATGGTAATCCATCAAGACTAACTTCATCTGTATCGTCTCTTAGCACAACCTCACTTGAATCTGATGGATATGCAGCTTCTGTGTTCTTGTGTCGTTTGCCTTTTCTTTCAGCTCCTGACCCACGAAACCAAAATATATATTTATGTATATAGTAAAGGATAACTGGATGTATGTTTTTTTAAATTAGATGTTACTTCAATATGAAAAGAACGTGCCCGGCCATAAGTTGGAGACATGTCCTCTTACCAATTTTCTCAGTCCTCCACAGCCAAGCAACGAATAGGCAAATGGATACGGCAACAAATCCACTGATCACTGGGACTATGATAATAACTTTAAGGTCCCTTTTCTCATCTAAAACAAGACAAAATATGTAACCACTATTTAAAATAGAACTGAAGATCATGGCTAGAAACAAATGAATGTTCAAACTATGGTCAAATTATACAAATTTGTAATAAAAAGAAAGAATTACCATGCACTGAAAACGCTACGCGAATGTAAAGATCCAAGCCACCACTCGGGTATTGCCTTACATCAATCAAGCTGTCCCTCCAGAACATGCAGCCAATGCCAGTATCGTGCGAATAGGCTATGCAGGAACAATTTCTCAAGCACAGATTTTCACATTCGTCTCTCATTCCTTGTGAGTGCACCTCAATAAAATCAGGCACCTTAACATTTGTCAGCTTAGAAAATCTATCTACTCTGCTTTTATCACTTGAGTTGTCACTTCTGTCACACTGCAAAACGCTCCTCCTTTCACATCCACCACTCCAATTCCCTTTACCCCATTCCTCCTTGTTCACAGGTTCATATCCTTTCAGACAGCCACACATTGGCGAGTTTCTCATATTACAACTTCCAAAACGCCCACAAACACCATAAAAATCACAATCATCGATCGGGGCCACCCATGTAACATTCCAATCCTTCTTGGCCTCATCCCACATGGTCTGCACGAAACTTCCATTTGGCTTCAGATTGATTTTCATCAAGAGGTCACTATAATAATCTCGAGTAAACGAGACAGTGCCATCACTTTGCCTAGTCACACTGTACCCATCAAGATACACGGCATACATATCCGTCACTCCAGTAAGAATCAGACCATTCCAAGGCCCACTTCTCCAGTGGGGTCTTTCCCCATTCCATATGAAGATTTGAGGAATGGTCAACGCCTGGAGTCCAGCACTATAATTTCCGAAACCCGGATTCTCCAAGGTTTTCCACGACGTAAATATTACCCTCTCACCTGTATTTATATTATCAGTGATCTTCAGAGTCGGAAGGAAAGCATCAGCCGGATGCCCAAAACTCTCCCATAACAAGCGGTCATTGGTGTTATCCCGCAAGACAAGATTCCCACTATCCAGAAGTTTAGCACTCGTGTTCTTGAAGAACTACTAACATTTGATGACCAGAGAATCTCTTTTTCTGGACTCATAAGAACAAGATTGCCGTCTTCAGATATTATTATTGTCCCAAGAGAACCATTCATGACAGGTTTGTCCCTATTGGCCACCCACACAATGGACGTTTCAGAAACATTATTCCAAATGCCCATATACCGGTTCGTGGCGTTTCCAGGGCTGAAGAAACCCAGTCTGTAGATCTTGCCACTTGACACTATTGTCTCAGGGTCTTCGATTATCAGACCTGCTGTAATGGTGTCTGTTTCTAAGGACGAGCCTGAACGTGAAACCAAGTGTATCACTAGAAGGGATTCAAGAAAATGTTTTAGGTTTGTGTAAAAATTTTTGTTTGTAGAGCTTGACATTTTGGATCTCTACTAGTTGAGGCAATAGTTTATAATACTTACCCCAAAGAACACGGCATTTTCATTTTTTTCGCCAAGTTTCTATCTCGGGCGCTTTCAAAATCACCATTGTATTTGTTCAGTTCTGAAGTACTTTGAACTGTATTATCTGTTTCGCCAAACCAGTGAAAATATGTGTGAAAATTAATGTGAATATGAACCTAGTATGGCAGTAATTACTTTTAGGAACAAGTTGTAGCCAGCAGATATGATTTCCAATTTGTCATAGAGTAACTGTTTTTTATTTGACAGTTTTTTCATTCTGTTATTTTTTTTTTTTTCTTTTGCTTCAAATGATAATATATTTTGTTTTATTTTCCTCCTTATTTTTCTTCCATTTTTTCTCACCCAAATTCTTGTTCTAAATATAATATTAGTGTTCCGAAATTAATATTTTGAATGACAAAGCAGTTGGAGAAACACAAAATCTAAAATGTGGTTTAGGAGTTACATACGACGTAGAAAAAGAAACCAAGAACGATAAATTGCTTTTAGAAAGTGTGAATTAAATTAAACAGTACTGCACTTTCCTAGATTGACTTGGGCGTAGACTTGGCTTCGATGATGTATTGTCATCGTCACGATTTCGCTACGCATGCTAATTAATTTACTTATTTCTTTCTTATATTCATCCTCCTCCATTTTTATTCTCACCCATGTGGCCTATGGTAGACTTTTGGATTATTATTATTATTATTATTATTATTATTATCATCATCATCTTCATCATCATCATCATCATCATCGTTGTTCAACTACTTGATCGGCACCGCTGCTATGTGACTACTACGCCAACATACAAATATAAATTGGCAAAAGTAATAATATTTTCAGTTTATCATACTAAAAGCCTTTAATATTTTAATAATGCCGGGATGCTCAGCTTGTGAAGTGAACATTATTATTTTTGAAAAGTATATGCTAACTAGTTGAATTGCCACACAAGATTATAATTTAGGCCTGGTAACCTGGATTCTATAAAACACGCTTATATGAGGCTGCATTAGTTCCTTATAAGTTCTTTCATCGGACGCAGTCGCTCAATGCACGACAAGAGGTAAAACACTTTTGACAGAAAAATAAGCACTGAACTGTAGCCCTGCACGTCCGGAACTTCTGGACCAAAGCCACCGGTCAAATAAAATGCAGGCTCAGAATGTACTGCTAAAGTTATGGAGAAGCTATTGAGCATAAGAACAACGGAAGCCGTCGTTGGCCTATCAGCAACATTTTGTTGAACGCGCAACAAATCAATGTGAATGCATCGTAGAATGTCGCTCGTGGAAGCTGAGCCGAACCTCAAGAATGGATCCACAATATTTGCAGCTGTCCCTTTGCGGCAATTTTTCCATGTCTGTAACAATTTGGCAGCTGAATAACCAAACATGACGATTATAAATATTCACCAAACAAGCTCATGTACAGGGAAAAGGAAAGGGACAGTCATCATTCAAAGTATTCTCCACAGCCCATAAAACAGAGACGTATTCTCTGTGGATTAGAACCGTGGTTATCTAATACAGAACAAAGATGAAATTTTATAATATAAATCCCAGGTACCTCAAATTCTCCGAATTCACACCCTTCAACAACGAAACATGAGGGAACAATATTCGCAGGTGGGCGAAACAACGCTTGAGCTTCCTTCCAAGTGAGCTTTATCTCTATCATATCCTCATTTTTCAATCCTAAGGCGCTTACTTATAACACCAAAGTTGCTATTCTTCCTCTTACTACTAATGACAGGTTTATCTTCAAGTATTCTCTCTGAAATTCACACAGACTTATCAATTTCAGACAAGATATTTCTGTCTTAGCCGATTGGTCACATGCAATCTGATTATTTACCTTTCATGTGACCATTTACAGAAATAACATCCCTGGATTTGTTTCTAGCACTACCATCTCCTGGAGCCAAAAGAGTCGGTCCCCATTACAGTAACTTCATCTCCCTGTGAACAAACAAAGAGTAATTTTGAACAATTGGACTCAGGTTCTGATGATGATAGAACCTATATATGTGCATACACACAGTGTCCCGCTTCACAAATAATGAACAAAATTAACTGCAGAATAATAACGGTAATCAATTAGTCTTGTGACAAAATATTTTTTTTGCCACTAAAAATCACTACTAGAAAATGAATAAATTGGTGACATGTACAGTAAAACAAGTGATGATGAACAAGTTGTCACCAACTATATATATTTAGTGACAATAAAATTATATTGTTACAAAATATAGTTTGAACAATGTCAATGGTGAAGGTATAGTGCAAAAAGATGACAACATAGTGCAACATTGATAATTAGTGACACACTTGTAATGACAATTTAGTGATAATAGAATATTTGTTACAAATCAATCCTAATAACAATTTTTTTGGTTTCTAAATTGTCACTATAGATGTGTCATTAATTATCAACGGTGACAACTAAAACATTAATTATTGTCACAATTAAGTGATATTGTGATAGCATAATCCATGTTGTCACCAAAAAAATTTAATTAATGACAAAATAAAAGATATTGTCACATAATACAATTATTTATGACAATTTTTATATTGCCACTCTTATATCTTATCATTAATATTAATTTTTTTATAGTGAATATAAATAATTATACTTAATGACTCCTTTTTCATCATCACTCGCAATACTATCGCCAATTTACTCTTTTTTTTTTTTTTTTTTTGAAGTTTATAGATGGATAGTATAGATTCCCATGCCTAATTCCATACATTCCTTCAGATTACTTGTATTTTTAGGTTACAACTTCTGACTACCTATTGAAATTTACATGGTTAATTTAGAACATTGCTAGATTCACACAAAATTTACAAGATTGAACCATTCCGCATGCGGCCACCAAGAGAATTTAGTTATACGTTTCAATTATTCTTTAAACGTAGCATATACTAGCATACACGTTAACCACTAAAAACTTGAGTTCGGATCTAAGTACAAGATCATCAAAATATGAAATAAAACTATCTATATATCAATCCTTCATTTACTAACGCTCAAATAATCCCCATATCTCTTTTATGTTCAACCTTCACTGTTGTCTACTAGTTTAGCTTCAAGCAACCTTTGCTTGTTAACTCTTGCAATGAAGGCTTCCACTCGTTCATTCAACTCCTCTCTATCCACATAAAGCTTCCCTTCTTTTTCCCCCTTATTTTCTTTCTTTTTCGCAATCTCACTTTCACCCCAAACTTCACTCTTGCACTTTCTCATCCCTTCTTTGCTTGTCCTTTCCTTCTTTGTTTTATGATGATGCATACTCTTGGACACCCTCATTTCCTTTTTCTTCACCTCATGCACAATATTATTCTTTATATTTCCAATGTTTTTCTCTTCAACAATGTTGATGCTTTGCTTCCACAATTCAATTTCATCCTCCTCTTTCTTCTTGTCAAGAACGTTGGAGTTAACATTACAATTATGGTAACTCCCACTTCTTGCAAGGTATTCATCATAGATATCCGAGGCCGGAGATGAACGTGAAGGTTGTGTAAGCTTCGACTCTCTTATGAGGACAAGAATGATGAGATTTCCCACGATGAAAAGGCATTTCGCGTTGAAAAATGAGGAAATATTATCTTGAAGAGAAAACAAAAGGTACCTGATGGAGGGCAACCAAAAGGAGTAGGAAAAGAAGAAGCAAGTGATCAAAGATGTGAGCGAGTAGAGAACAAGATTGTAAAGAAATTGAGACCTTTTGTAGTTTTTCATGGCTTGGATCTTTTCTCCCTTGATTGAGCCCTCCATTGATGATTTTTTTGAGAGGAAAATCAAGTGTAGGTGTGCTGGGAATTTTAATATTTTTTGGTTATTTCATATTCCCATGCATTCACACAAAGATGAAGAAAATGGAAGGGGTGTTTATATGGTGGGGTGAAAGGGGGGGGATATTTTGGGTGGGATTCTATACATGCTTCTTCTTTATTGTTAACTTTCTATAAAGTTGATAGCAGTGCCTATACTTCTTTTTTGAAAAGCATAATGGCCTGTAGGGCATGCATTTTCTTGAAATATTACTTTAGGGGCTTTGGTTTTTATATTTCAGCTATTCAGCATATGGTTTTCGAACTTCCAGCTTTACATATATGGTCGTGATCTATGATTCCTTCACAAAGGAGGAAATTTCAGACGTAGTAACGTAATTAATTTGCCAAGACCAACATATTTTTACGGCATATTAAGCAGAATATGATGGGTAAACACTATAATATCTTACTAAAAGGGTATTTGGCTAAGTTTATAAACTCATTCAAAGCACCTTTTGACATGTTTGAAAGCTTATAAAATGTTATAGAATATCTAGCAAAATTTTTAGGGAAAGAGCTTATGAGCTCTTAAAATTAGAGTTTATAATTCATTGTAGAATGAAATTAATAATGAGCATAAGAGATCTACTATTGTAAATTGTGTTTCATCTTCTATCCCAATACATGAATATACGCCAAATGTAAAAATTTCACGCCAAGTGTGTAACTAATAAAGTAATTTTACATATATGACATGATCGTGGATTATGAAATAGAAAATGGAACGCCATTTTATAATAGAATATCATATCCGAATAATGAGTGGCCAACTTATTTTTATGATCTCATTAAGTTCCTTTGTCTTTAACTACAATAATAATCCAGTCCCAGCTTATGGAATTAATTAAGGGAATTACTGGAATTATTCTTCACAAAGAAAAAGAAAATGTACCCAGAAAGTTAAGTGGTACCGGCGGTAAATATGTATTGTAATAGCAGATTTATTGGTGCAATTCCTTGTAACCAAAAAATTTTAAAATAAATATTAGTGCAAATCCTAGTAACTGCCTTTGTCTTTTTTCCCCCAAATAATTGAAGTAGGCAGCACACACGTGTTGAAATAGGAACCTACATAATAATAATAATAATAATAATAATAATAATAATAATAATAATAATAATAAAAGAAAAGCCCGTAAAAATGGTTTAATCAACTTTATTAATTGCAAAAGTCCTTTCAAATCAATTCTTTTGCCAACATAAAGTTGAACCCATAAGGACAAATCACATTTTGAAATCATTTATTTGATTCACCATATCTATACAAGTGAAAAAGAAAGACCCAATATGGATGTTCTGTAGGCTTTGTTGCTCATTTATTTTATTATTACTTGACTTGTCTACACCTAAATTACAATTTCATGTGTTAAAAATTATGTAAACATAATGCAATAAATATGTGGGACTTGATTTATTGAACTGCTAGAGGCTTATTTAATTCGCTAGGCTCGATCTCTATAGTTAAATATAATATTTACAAAATTAAATATGTTATTACCTTTAATTTAGATATTCAACGGGTGCCAAAGACATGGAAAATTATAGTTTGAACTCAATTTTATAAATCAGTAATATAATTAAGAAATATAAATCTAGTTATTATGTTATTAAATGGATTCTACTAAATGGAGCACGAACCATATATAATTTCTTATAGATGTCCCAAAGTACGGTCATTTTTGGACGACTTGAGTGGGGGAGATAAAGAGTGGCATTGTAAAGATGACCAAATGCAACTTTAGTTGGGAGTGAGGCATTCAAGCATCCACGATGTTGTGGGTTTGGTTCGGTAAAGTACTGTATGGCAAAAATTCTACACTTTTGTTCTCTCTCTCTCTCTCTCTCTCTCTCTCTCTCTCTCTCAAGGAAGCACTTAAATACTCTTTAGGATTTAAATACATAAAGCCATACACATGGGAAATTAAAAATGAAGTTCCACGGGAGAATCATGGGCGGAGGAATATACAATTGAGTTGGACCAAATGAGTTCATTCAATTTTTTTTAGAAAAAAAATCCTTATTTATATTTGTATATATATGTATATATATATATATTAAATGTAAATAAAAATTATAAATTACAAATTTTCTTCTGTTTTTTTTGGAGTTCAATCAAGAAAAAAAAATAATAATAATCTTTATATAATGATATTCAAACATCAATTTCACCCGTATCTATTAAATATCTATGTGTATGTACATGCATACATATCTAATTAGGTCAAAACTCAAAAGAGACCTAATATTCCTTATTTATTTATTTTTCTTAATCTTTAGCAATCCCACTAAATATTTTTTCGCCAAGGGCTCGAAAAGTATATATAAGCATCAGCAAATCACGTGCTTTTGCAATAACAAGATGTGTTCTGGAGCATGATGCATGTTTTCAACCCAAGTACTGATCAAAAAGGGTTTTAGATATCTTCATATTTTCTTTTTTCATTCGCAAATTTTCAATTTTTTTTAATAATACGCACACACATTATCCACATATGTTCATTGCTAATTTAAACTTTTAATGATACTCTTCAATCTCCATACCTCCTAATTAATGCATGGCATATATTCATTAAGGTAAAGACCCTAGATGCAAATTTCCAACTTTCAACAGGGTTTGTTAAGTAGTTTGCTTAAATGATAAGCTTTTTTTATTTTTTTATTTTTGATAATTATGCTTAAATGATAGAGTTGAGATTAATTGGTCATTCATCATTGACGTGGAATACCCAACAAAAGAAGCCCAGCCGGTATTTATGAGAGTCCATTTGATCCAATATGGGCAGATTCTGGGGCCCAAATTATATGATCGAGTTTGGCTTTTTCATGAAAAATTTAATTTTGAGTTCGATATATTGAGAAAGCCCAAAATCAAATGAAAAATTGTTCAAATTTAAAATTGCCCAATGTATTTGATCAGCAATTGAGATTCACCATGCATATATCGAGTATAGTACACAGCTTGCAATTATACTCGCAGAATTATACGTATATTATGTGCTACTTATTTAAGTATATATAAGTATGAAATGTATGCTTTACCAAAGATTTTCAATAACAAACAAAAAATAAAGGCCAGTTTCGAGTAACCACTCGCTTTAATCTTTGAAGGCTTCAGAATATTCAATTGAGACCAGGTTGTGAAACTTTTTTATTCAACATATTCCGCTGGATGAAACTAATAAATATAAAAGGATGTGACAACTGATTTTTTATTTTATTTTATTTTATTTTTTTCGCATGGTTTGAAAACCTTATGTTCCTTTTCGCACTGAGACATTTGATAAAATTTATGACTATAAATTCAAGAGGAAAAAAGAAGAAGAAAAGGAAAGAGCTAAGTGTCATCCATTTAATAATCATTTAATGTAGTTTCTGAAAATAAATTTGCAATTTCAGGAATAGCTGTAAATATGTGACCAATTGACAGCCCACGAATTGTTAGGCCACGCGTTTTTGCATAATATGTGACCAATTGAAAGTTAAAAGTACTTTTCTGTTGCATAATAACTATGACAAATTTCATTGTGAGAAATTCTAGTCATAATTAGGTATTGTCTCGTCGAAATTAATTATGTGACGCTTGTATTATATTTATCATATAATTAGTGTATATTTAAAGAAGAAATATGACAAATGTCGTTATACTTATCTTATAATTTATTGAGTATGAGCAAACTGGGTTTGAATACGTCTTTTTTGGTTGGTCTCTCATGTTTATCAAAACACTGAAAATTATCATACAATCTTCATAAAAGTTTTACAATTCACGAATCTAAGTATTGGCATATAGTACCAATTATAAGATATATTTATATTGATGTGCACGCATTTATTTACCTCGTACTAAGAATAAGATATTGTATTTTTCTAAAATATGACTGGGTTTACTTTTTTATTATTGAGGACATGATTTTTTGAAATATATTTTTATATTTATTTATTTATTTAAGTTCTCTAAAATTTTATAATATTCTTAAAATTATGGATTCCCCTACTCTTTTCCAAACGGTATATGGTGTGAGTAAATCTCATTAATATTTCATTACTAAAAAATTTGATAGCATCTGGATGGGGAAATTGTCCATGACTTCATGTTATTCAGTTGAGCGTTGTTCATTGTCGTTTTTAATTGTTGGATTTAAAAATAACGATATTAAAAAGTGTCAAACGAAATGAAATTATCATATCCAATCTGTTTTATCTTTCTTGTTCGTTTGTCATTTTCCCTTCTTTTTCCTGATTTAGTCCTGGGATATGTGGATTGAAAATATTCTAAAGTCTACCAATAGGTCCAATACCATATAATCATTACGGCGTTCCACATGACCATTTATATGTGGAATTATATATGTGGAAGCGCAATTTTATGACTCAGCATTAATATCTGTACCATTTTGATCAACAAAAATATGAGTTCAACTCACTCTTTTAGTCTTTAATTTTTCTATTTGTGCTCCGCGTGAATTTCGTTTCAATTTGCACTCAATTACTTGCACCAACATGAAAAAGAGTGAGAGATTAAAATAATAAAGAAGAATATGTACTGAAAAAATGACATCAGCGCATCAACCCGCACTTCCGCGTGTATATCATGGGACCAAAGCTAAAAGTCAATTTAAATAAAAGACGAATCTGTTTTAATTTTGGAATTGAACTATCTCAACAATCATGTCATGTCAAAATTGTAATTATTGATTTCAATTATTTTGTTGACAAAATAAAAGATATGGAAAATTGCTTGAAATTTTAGCCATGTTTTGAAATTCGAATCGAACTGACCAGTTCAACCGGGAATCGAAAGTCTATTCGGTCCGATTGACCTCAAAAAATCGCCCTTCAACTGACCCAGTGTGAATATTAGCCATAACCAGCTAATAACCGATTTAACCGGTGTTGATTTGACCACTTGAACCAATACATCGCTGTTTTTTGAAAAAAAAATCTTAGTTATTTAACAAACTACAAAGTATTTCTACAAAATACAAGATCAACAAAATCTTGATTTTTTTTAGTACGTTCTCTCTCTCTCTCTCTCTCTCTCTCTCTCTCTCTCTCTCTCTCTACTACATTTTTTTATTTAACCACTCCTTAATGATCGATCAAATAAGGTTTTTCTTTATAATTTTTGCTATAATTGTTTTTTCTTGTTAAATTTCTTGTAATTAGTTAAGACCCTCGGGTTAGAACCCAAGTCTAAGTACATAAAGTTTTTTGGCATAAAAAATAAAATTTGAATCTTGTCTGATGTGCAATGAAGGAAATGTGCAATTTTGCTTTAAATGCATTCTTAATTTACTAATGCTATCTGTTTTATTTTGCTATGCACTTTAACAAATTTTTGTTTCTTGCAAAAAGATGAAAAATCCTTTTTTTTTAACTTAAGTTTCAAAATAGTTAAAAGTGTTTTTTTTTCCTTAAAATTTCATAACTTTGATGTAATCAAGTTACTTAACTCAAATTAATATAAATAATAATAATTTGAATTTGTTAAAATTTGTTACTAGAGCTTCGAGCTATGGTGAAATCAATCATCATTTGAAATAACAAAGGAATTAACTCATTGATAAAGATGATAGTTGAATATTTTTGTCATGCAATAGATTTTGAAAGATGATTTCATTTATTAGAACTTTGTGATTAGAAATACTTGTAAACTTGATGGTGGAGTTTGTTATTCGGTTTGATTAATATTTTCTGAATTTGGTTGGGTACTTGATGTGAAATGATATTTTCTTATTAGCAATTTAAAAGAATTATGAAATTTTGAAAACTTTTCTTTAATGTTTTCTTTATATATTAATTGTACTATTTCTTTTATTAATATCTAAAACATCTTATCTATATATATAATATTAAATATATTTTATAATTTATTATGACATCACACCGATCAAATCGGTGGCTTGAACCAATCGAACTGGTTGAACCAGTAACCAGTAAGACGACCGATTGTGTGTGTCCGGTCCGGTTTTCTGAGCATTGAATTTTAGGTTTAATATACTTTATACTTGAATTATGTGTTTCGTTGCATATATCCTCTTAAATTATAAAATGTAATAAGATATTTGGTTTATAATTAAATGCTGATATGTTACATTTTATAGTTTAATAGGATTAGTGATCAAAAGCATAATTAAGAGTCCGCAGTGCAATTTAGGCAAAACTTTATAAACGCCCAAATGGATAAAATATGTGTATCATCTGCCGCAAAGGATCTCGCCTTCCCCCATAACAGAAACTAATAAGTTATAGTATATCTAAAATATTATAAAGTTGTCATCAAAAAAAAATATTATAAAGTTGTGTGAGTATTTTTAAAAATGTGTCTAATCGTCTTGCAAGTGGACAATTTAATGACTAATTATCTTAAAAATTACATCCTACTAATTATTACAAAAAAGCACCCCTTTCACTAATACAAAATTTGAAACAAATAAATTTTGTCACATTTAAATTTTTTGTGAAGGATTAATGATAAAATTTAGTGTAAATAGAACGAAAGAAACACTTAATGATAAGACATTTACTAACAAAATTAATATTAATAAAATCCATCACATAGACTATTTAATTATGACGTATTATTCGTCACTAAAAAGGGTGCATTATTGTAGTGAATGAAAGCTTCGTGTAGGTTGGCTACTGCTCATTGGTTTATACATTTTTTAAATACTGAAAAATAATGAGATCTAGAGCCTTTTTGAAAAATTTCGTGAGAGAAAGAGACCTGCAAAATTATAGAGAGAAAATGAAACACACTTAAAGTGAACAAAAACACAAATTGTCAACAAGGTTTTTCTCCTGCCCAATCTGCAATCTATTAATGATCACACGGTCATCCTTCTCCGATCATTCTTCAATTTGCAGGCTCATTTTAAACACGCTAATCTAGGTTTTGGGCGGTTGGAACGAAGATTGGACTATCGGAACGAGGATTGGACTATCTGATCTTCAAATAATAACTCGATATTCTAGTTCTCTTTTGGTTGTAGTTTTAAATGAGTTTGGTTTAGATCAATTTTTTGATTTTTTGCTTTGGTTTGAGTAATGTATTTGTATTTATAGGTTGTCAAAAATATGTGTGTTTTGATGATTTATTAACTATGTATTCCCTTAGTTTGAAGTCTGCGTAAGAATTATGTATCTCCATTATATTTATTATAGTAAAAGTTTGGTTAGATTTACTCCAAAATTTTCCCCACATCCGAATTTCCACATAATAAATTTTGGTATCGATTTGATTACTTGATCAGATTTATCCCAAAAATTTTCTCTACAGGCCACATCCGAATTTCCAAGTAAAATTTTGGTATTGATTTGATTACTTCACAATTCGCTGATCTTCTCCTACACCAACTTCTTCCCTAACATACAGTTGTTTTTTTAATTATAAATGATAATTAATATATAAGTAAATTAATGCCTACAAATTGGTTGCATTCAAGTTAATAACCGTTGGTGGACGGTGATGGTATGTTAAGGAGATAAATTAAGCAAAGAATATAATCACCAAAAAGCAAAAAAGTCCAAAAGTCATCTTATTTGACATTTATTTGTGACCCCACTTGATTTCATTAGTACCCTAAAAATTAAAAAAAAAAAATCTCGAGTGCATACCCACACGCTTCCGATAAAATGCATATAGTAATATGGATTAAGGGCAAATTACATTGATACTATTTGGGGTATAGTATAATTACGAATTAAATTTTTTTATTTCAAAAATTATGAATTCTTTCTCGAGGCTTAGAACCTTTTTGTAATTATTTATAGAAATATCCAAATATATATATCCTACAATTATAGTAGTCATTCAAAATATAAAGAGATGTGTTTAGTTGAATCTGATAAAATTCCTCAATATTTGTAAAATAATTTTATTTTATACCACTATAACAAACATCGGGCATTATCATCTATAATCCGACCACTATTTTTTCTTTATTGAAATTGACTTTATATATAATCTTTATATTTTGATCTTGTTAAGACTATACAAATCTCATATCAAAATTCCGCTTAAAATAATAGAAAAATAACTTGCAATTATATACCGTCTTTATGAATGTTGAATTTTATTAAGTTAACACATACATCAGTGGGTAATTATAATTTTTAAAACAAGAAAAATTAATTTATAAGTATTTGATACATCAAGGGGTGTAGCTGTAATTTGCTTGATGATTAATTAAAATTAAGGCTTCGATTAATATAAGTGAAATGAGCCTGTGCCATTTGATCTAACAGATATGTACTCGATTTTTAAAAATATGAAGAGCACATCATTTGATTCCTACCGTTATGGATATAAAGTCCCACCAATATGGTTCCATGTTCGATCCTATGACAGCTGGCAGACGTGTTGGAACGTCGAGTCTGTGTTCCCATTGCCTCCGCAACCCAGCGTCATTAGTTTTTATTCACCAAAATCAAAACAATCTTTTGGTCTTACACTGGAGATCTTATCCATTTGTTTGTCCGTAAAAACATATATGTCAAATTGCATTAAATTACCTAATCCAAAGCTTATTGCTAATAATATATTTTTTTTAAAAAAGAAAGAAACTTACTACTAAGGAAATTTTAAATTCTAAATATATTTGACCGCTGAGTCAGCCTACTTCTATATATAGTCCTCCGTCGCTCGAGCAACCACATCTTCTTCTTCCTCCATGTTCTTTTCTCAGAGACCAAGCGAGTAAAATCTCTGTTTTCTGAAACTTTGCATAGTCTCTCTCTCTCTATCTCCTCTCTCTCTCTCTCTCTCTCTAGATAATAGGGCACGTCGGTAGTCATCTTGCTTGTCCACTTGTAGTTTCGCTCTTTAAGTTTTACGTAAGAAAAAATGGCGGGTGGTGGTTTTGGGCCTGGCCCTGGGAACGGGAAAGAATATCCCGGAAACCTGACGCCGTATGTCATCGTGACCTGCGTCATTGCGGCCATGGGTGGTCTTATTTTCGGTTACGACATCGGAATATCAGGTACTTGTTTTTTCACCTCTTACAGAGTCATATTCATGTTCTTGAATCATGTTTTCTTGTTTCTGTGATTCTGAAAATATATGGGTGTTGATATTTGTGCACAGGCGGTGTAACTTCAATGGATTCATTCTTGAAGGATTTCTTCCCGTCGGTGTACAGGAAGCAAAAGGCCGACGATTCCACAAACCAGTACTGTAAATTCGACAGCGTGCCACTCACTCTGTTCACCTCGTCGCTGTACTTGGCGGCGCTGATGTCGTCGGTGGTGGCGGCGACGGTGACCAGAAAACTCGGGAGAAAACTATCAATGTTGCTCGGCGGCGTGCTGTTCTGCGCCGGGGCTTTGATAAATGGCTTTGCACAGGCTGTTTGGATGCTCATTGTCGGCCGTATTCTTCTGGGTTTCGGAATCGGATTTGCCAATCAGGTAATTTTAATATTTTATTCACAAGTAATATCTGTCTGATTTTCTGGATTAATCTTCGTTGAGATTATTTTACAAGACCCCAAACATTCGCATGTTGTATATATTCTCATTCTCTTGTTTTTTACTGCAAGTTGTTGGGTAATGGTGTTTTCTAAAATCCCGACATGGTACTTTCTGGGTTTTGTTTTATCCATCCGAGATCTTTTTAATTTCTTTCATATTGTCTTTTTTGGTGAACCCACCCTGTTTTTTTCTTCAGAATTTTGGTGTTTTTCGACAAGTTTCTTTTAGTTTTTTTTTGGTAACAAAGAAGATGAATGCCAGTTGTCGGTCAAGCTTTGTAGTATCTCAGATCTAATCCATAGTGATATGATTCACAAGACTCTGTTAAAAACACCGACATTTTTTGATGTAAAAGATGAGATTCTCAACAAACTTGCACATATGAAATCTGTCACGGATCATACTTTTCAGTAAATTAATTTGATTCTCGATCTGATTTTGATGATCGCTTCAATATTATCCGTTTTAGCAATCATAATTGCTCTAAATATTGTCATTAACCACTTATTAGACAGTACAAAAAGAAATCTTGGAATAATAATTGAGTTTTTTCTTTGCGCGTCTAACATTAATAACAGTATAAGTCAAGAAAGTGATTTTAATTTACACTCAAATATTAAAGTTATGTTCTTAACTAAGTAAAAATCTTAAATTTATTTTCTTGTGTTGATGCAGTCCGTGCCACTGTACCTCTCTGAGATGGCTCCCTACAAGTACAGAGGCGCACTCAACATTGGATTTCAGTTATCGATCACAATCGGCATTCTAGCGGCCAACGTTTTGAACTATGGCTTTGCGAAAATCAAGGGTGGATGGGGATGGAGGCTGAGCTTGGGTGGTGCAATGGTCCCTGCTCTGATCATCACCATCGGTTCGTTAATCCTCCCCGAGACGCCAAACTCCCTGATCGAGCGCGGCCAGCACGACGAGGCCCGAGCCAAGCTCAAGAGGATCAGAGGCTTAACCAATGTAGATCATGAGTTAAATGACTTGGTTGCAGCTAGTGAGGAGTCTAAAAAAGTCAAGCACCCTTGGAGGAACCTCCTGTCGAGGAAGTATAGGCCTCATCTCACAATGGCTATCGCCATTCCCTTCTTCCAGCAGCTCACGGGCATTAATGTTATCATGTTTTACGCGCCGGTCTTGTTCAAGACAATAGGGTTTGGAGCCGACGCATCTTTGATGTCTGCGGTGGTCACGGGTGGGGTGAATGTTGTGGCCACTGCGGTTTCCATATACGGTGTCGATAGGTGGGGGAGAAGGTTCCTTTTCCTTGAAGGGGGCATCCAAATGCTCATCTGTCAGGTAGAACTTTAAACTTTAATTTGAGGGGGCGACTACTCCTACCAGCCCCTTAGTTGTTTTATGACATTAGATTATATATTTAACAGCTTTGACTTGTTTCATTTGTTTTCAGGTTGTTGTTTCGATTTGCATAGGTCTAAAATTTGGTGTAGATGGAAATCCAGGCGTGTTACCGAAGTGGTATGCTATTGTGGTGGTGGCGTTTATATGCATCTATGTCGCTGGATTTGCTTGGTCATGGGGGCCTCTGGGCTGGCTGGTGCCTAGTGAAATCTTCCCATTGGAAATCCGGTCTGCTGCGCAGAGTCTCAATGTCTCGGTGAACATGATTTTCACTTTTATAGTGGCTCAAGTGTTCTTGACAATGCTCTGCCACTTGAAGTTTGGATTGTTCTTATTCTTTGCCTTCTTTGTGGTGGTGATGACGATCTTCATATACCTCTTCTTGCCGGAGACGAAGAATATTCCGATCGAAGAGATGGTGGTTGTGTGGAAGAAGCACTGGTTCTGGTCCAGGTTCATGTCCGATGTCGATTATCCTAATGGAACGATTGAAATGAACAAGGACGACGATTATAAAGTATGATGAGTAAAAGATAGATTAATATATAAAACGCTAGAACGAGCTTTGGATTGTATTTAGCCTCTCATTTTTCTTTTTTTTTTTCCCTAAAAAATATTAGTAATATTTCGAGATAATTGTTTCTATTGCTTGATTTTCCCCTTCGTTTTTTTAATGTTTCTTAGATTTTTACAAATGGTAAATATTATTATTACAGTTTTATGGTTTAAATGGTCATTGTCTTTTGAGTAAAGTTTTTAGCAGTGCCCTGAGCCTGAATGATTGACTGCAACCTGCAACCACCATTTGCATCAATTGGAAGATCCAATTTATATGAATATATAATGGGTGTAGCGAACAAGAACTCAAGTACTCCAAAATGGACCAAGGCAAGGTGGCCATATAATCGAAAGATATTGTTTTATCATACACTTGAAAATGGCCTTGTATTGGCCCCACTCCACTTTACCTAAAAACTCATATATATATATATATTTTTTTTTTCTGGTTAGGAGCCTCAAAACTGATTAACTATGAGAAGACAACGTCCCTAATTCATAAGCTGGGTTGGTATATAGCGGACGCATATCTCGCCTTTAAAACATGAAGAGTTCAATGCTAGAATTCGAATTCTGGTAGTGTGTATTTATGTATTATCCACAAAAAGAAAAATAAAAGTTGAAATGGAATCAATTCATTTATTTTGAGAAATCACGACCCAGCGCTACAATTGAACAGAGATTGCAAGAGTAAATGTTTGTCCGTTAAAACTTTTGTATTTTTTTTAGTAATACAAAAAGGAACATATTTATTTATTTATTTTGAAAGAGGACATTTATTAGAATGTAAAAAATAAGTTATTTATCAAATATAAGTACTATTTCATCAAAATGTTTGGGAACGGTTGAATACGGCATGTGTCGGTGTGCTTGTCAATCCAATTAATGTGGATATATATATATATATATACTATTATAAAAAAAAGTCATTTTTGTCTCACAAATGGCGATTATTTATATAATTTTATAAAATTTTTCCTTCAATTTTATGTGAAATAAATAGAGATATGTAAAATTGTGGCTAAAATTGAAAATTCACATGAAATCGATTCAATTTGAATACCAAATTTTGATGTGTCAATTTTACCTTTTTAATTAGTAAACACATGCAATAGATAAGCAAATAAAAATATCAATATTGTAATATTACATTCAATTTAAAAAACCCATGTTCTCAACCAACAAACCACCTTCTCTAATTACAATTATTTGGATTTTTTTCCCTTTTTGTGTTTTTCTTTATCATGTAATTTTATTTCATATAATTATTTTATTTTTAAATTATTATAATTTAATAAATTATTTCAAATAATTCTTAAAAAAGTATTCTTATTAAAGAAATTTAATAATATATTTATATTTTTATCCTAAAAAAAATTTAACTACTAAATTGAAATATACATTTTTTATATTTTGTATACACGTAGAGTGTGCAGTGTTGCTAGTGTGTGTGTGTGTGTGTATGTATATATATATATATATATATATATATATATATGAAACAATTAATGAGGATATTTTAACAGCCAAAAAGGATTATATTGTTATGCATCCATAGCCAAAACAGGCAATTAAAATTCCAAATCATCCCGGGCCTGGGGACTTAAAAAATTCTCCCAGTCCTTAATTGTGTTTATTGCTGTATCACAATATATCAATTTTAATCAGATAAGCGCAATTTGGATAAGCGCATCTCGTAGTTTCTATCATCAGACGGATAATGCCAAAGTTGGATTTCTAAATAAAAAGGGCCTTTAATTTGAAGGCATCAATAAATGACTACTAGTCCTTAATATTCACTCGATCCTTTACCAAATTAAAGTGGGAATCGAATTCACGTGTCCTTTAAGGAGAATCACCCCTTTAATTTCCTTCTATCCCAAAACAAGTGACCAAAATCATTGCTCATATATTTCTGTAATTTTCAAGAAAAAAAAAACAAAAAAACCCCAAATGGATAATCAATTTAGTCACGGCCTCACAAAATGAAGCAAATTAAAGTGGCTATCGTCATATTTCAAGATTAACATGGATAGGCTAACTTAGGAAATTCATGAAAAAACGAAAAGTAATTCAGGTCTCATGAAAAATTAATGCAAGGCCGTGTATCATATGAAAACATCATGTTAAAGATCTTAGGATTCTTTAATTTGTTGGATAGAATTGGATAAGTGGTGCCTGAACGGGAACTTGTTCCTCTCCTTATCACTAATTTGATATGGGGCCAAAAGGCACACTTTGTTCTCCGTTGTTCTAGCTGGCTTGTTTCACTTTTGGGAGTTACGGATAAAATATAAACTATAGACACCTTGCTTCGATAAAATAGAAAGACATAGGATGCATTCAATGTATGTACAATAAATGCTTTGTTGGTAGAATTTGAAAGGATCAAGTTGCTTACCATCAAACTAAAAGTTACAATTGATGGTGAAAACTTAATTTTATTTTTTTATACATTTGAAAGAGCAGAGCGTCGTATGAGGTGACGATCGCCGTTAAGTAGTTGTGCCTCCGTAAATGCCATGGATTAGACAATTAGTTATCGGCCAGTTGCATTATTTCGAACCCAAGGACGATGCTAACATAAATGACAATTCTTAATAATGATAGTAGGTGTCACGCCCCGTATCCCGGGACGCAGCACGGCGATGCCCCTAAGCCCGAAGGACTCAGAGACACCAAGCCACGGAAATCAGAACATACTAAAAACCATTAAATATCCATTCAAAAACCTTAGTCTCGCAGCGGATAAAATAATAATCCTAACTATTACATTTTTTGTTCTAAAACAAAAATCGTAAACCAATCAATAATAGTCTTAATGGATAGTCATAAAAGAAAACCTCAAAACAAATAACTATAACTAAAGTCCCTACACAAGGACTCCATCAATCCACTCACCAATCCCAAAATTGTTCTTCGTCACCTTTCTCGGCACTATCCTCTGCAAAATGATTATTAGTGGTGTGAGCGCACTCGCCCAGTAAGGGATCTCTTGACCCTCTATCGAATTTGAGCAAGTTACATACATATATATATATGTATATCATTAAAATCACACTTTGCACACACATAGACAAATTTTCAGAAATTAATATTTTTCACTTTTCAAGTAACGGAATAGATAAAAAACAGAATCAGATAAATTCATTTATATATCCATGCTCGTGAACATTTGAAATCTCTATTAGCCAACTTGATCAAGCCCTAACTACAACCCCGTTAGGTGGGTTCGGACACTACTATTATTACCCGTAGGAGGGCCTTAACTACAACCCCGTTAAGTGGGTTCGGACACTACTATTATTACCCGTAGGAGGGTCTTAACTATAACCCCGTTAAGTGGGTTCGGAAATTGCTACTGTACCCCGTAGCTCGGTCGAAAATTTCAGAACTCGTTCCTACCAATAGTATCCCAAGTATTCGGAGCATGTTCATATATACATATATAGCACAACACAAAACAGTTTTAACTTTTCATATAGAAAATTCATAAAATAGTATGCTCAAATCCACTATTTATATATGAAAATCACTTTTTCAACGAAAGCATAAATTTAAGAAGGACATATTTTTATAAAAACAAATAGAGGGAAGAAACCACTTACTTTGACTTATAAGTATTCTTAAACTCTCAACAACTTCGAAGCCAAGTCCTACTCCGGATCGATCAAATCTAATAGAAAAGAATAAGGGTAAGATAATTTATGATGATATACTAAACCTGAATATAATGAACCTATTAATGATCGTTTCTCAGTTATCACTAATATCTACATCTCTATTCATAGATGGTTCCCATATTCCAAAATTCATAAGGCTCTAATTATGTAGTATTATAATGATCTAGATTATAACCTATAATTCTAATTCTATAATGGCGAATACATGAAGTGCTAGTACTCCTAATTTTATGATACAATTAAGGCCAAAGTCGGAAACAATGTTCTCATAACCAAGAAATTCCGTGATAAGCTTGAACACTCATTCAGTTTATAAGGTTTGCCTAAAATGATGGAGATTAATATCCTTTAATACCTGCTCCCTGTACACGTGCTTGTAGCCAACAACACCCAATTTTTGTCTTAACAAATTATATCATGCATATACCCCACATTTCTTTCTTTTGACATGAAACATCATAATTACTAATGATGGAGGTTAATATCCTTTAATCCCTCTACACGTGCTTGAGACAACAACACACAATTTTTTTCTTAACAAATTATATCATGCATATACCCCACATTTCTTTCTTTTGACATGAAACATCATAATTACTAATGATGGAGGTTAATATCCTTTAATCCCTCTACACGTGCTTGAGACAACAACACACAATTTTTTTCTTAACAAATTATATCATGCATATACCCCACATTTCTTTCTTTTGACATGAAACATCATAATTACTATTACCCTATACATCTATTAGCCTATGCATATATGTGTACATAATCAATAGCCTAAAACACTTTAAGTCTGCCAAAAAGAAATAAGGAGTCTACCTATTGGAACAAAAATTCACAAACCTGACTGAATTCTTTTTCCTATGCGATAAGTCCAGGTTGATGCGGCAAGTGCAATCTTTTCCCCTTTTTTTTTTTCTGATGTTCCTTTTGTTTTCCATTTCGGCCGTGGAGTAGTGGAGTATATATACTATTTGAAATCCAAACCCTAATAGTATTCACTCAACCGCTCGGACATATCATGAGCCCAATAATCCTAAATTCAATGTGATAAGTCCAATAATCCTAGGCCTAATAAGATAGCCCAATATCCTTAAATGTAATAGGGTTTAACTAATATTAATAATATTAACAATAGCCATAATAATGAAATAATAAAATTATAATCCCAATAATACTAGTAATAATAATAATAACAAATACAATATTAATACTATAATAATAATGGTAACAACAGTAATAATAGTAATCCTAAACACAATAGGATTATTAATAATAATAATAATAATAATAATAATACGGTAATATGGCTCGGGTTTTACAGTAGGTTGGTTAAAATTAAGAAAAAAAAAATTATTTTTTTGGTGCAAAGGTTCTTTCTCTTGCTTTTACCAGTTAATATATCACAAGTCGACATTGATGAACTTAGTACCATAAAAAGAATCTATTAAAGGAGACGTTCAGTGGAAGCGACCATATATCTTTAAGTTCCATCTCACTTAATTTGATATGCATAATCAATAATTCACCTATGCTAATAAAACGATATGTGTAAAACTAAGTACCTCCGAAAAAACACAGAACTCTATTTATGATACATGCATATTAATATATTATTATAGCAGTAGAAATATATAAAAATGAATAGCTACATTATTGAATCTTGATTCATTGAATGGCTGCTATATTGCTATATTAATCCGAATCTTGAAGCAATAATGAATGATAAATATAAACAGATCGATCATATTCAGCTATTTGTACGTTTGCTGGAAAATAATGACTCTTAAAATGGACAACATAGACTTCTAAGTCACGATATGAAAGCAAATTTAAATATACACAAAATTAAGTATATGTTTGGTAAGAGGGTGCTAGCATTCATTCAAAATTTTCAAATGATATTTTGGTATAAATGATATTGTAGCATGAATCGAAAATTTCCATCCTTCATTGAATGTCATTGAATAGAGGAAAAATTATAATTTTAGGACTGTATGTTGTACCCTCTAACAATTTTAGTATATTAACTTTTTTATTTGCAATTTCAGGACATGAATTTAAGATTTTGTGGCACATTTAGGATTTCTCATCTCGATATTTGCAAATTTGTCAAAAAATTGGTCGGAATTTTATCCTAAATATGCCACAAAATCTTAAATTCATGTCCTGATATTGTAAATGAAAAAGTTATTGTCCTAAAATTGTTAGAAAATACAATATACAGTCCTAAAATTGAAATTTTTCCTTGAATAGACGATATTTATTTACATTTAAATGTCTCAGATTTTGGTATAAATTTAGAATTAGGGCTTTGTCAGATATTAAAATAAAAATTATATTAGTATTTGCTTTTAAGGTTAACATAATCAAATTTGCCTGTTGTACTATAGTGGTTAGTACAGAAAAATAGGTAACAAATGAGGGTAACTTTATCTCTGCCCAAGTGTTAATTTGTTGGATGTGATGACATGATTTGAATTTATGAGAGCAATTTGAAAATATCATTTTGACTAGCCAATTGAGTGGAGTAAGTGATCGATATTTTTTAAAGTATAAAAAAGTAAGTGTTAAATATGTTATAGTATAAAGGCGCAAAATGCATTTTATCCTATATATATAAGTTATTTAATTTTTCATATATTCGTGACATTATATTAATTTTATTAAATTAATGAACTTCGACAACTTGTTTCGGTCAGATTTTGATTAATGTTTTTTATCAGTTTCGCCAACAGTTCAATCAGTCCTCGTCAAAATATAAGTAGTGAGAGCATCGTGTTCGTGTCTTTCTTGTGGATATCGATTTTAATTTTCTTATAATTACTCTTTTTTTTTTTCCTTATAAAATAAAATAAGTTAAGTGTGGAAGGCGTATTTGATAATGAAATTTCGTCGGATAATTTTTTGTGGGTCAAATTTGATAATCTAAGTATGTATATATATTTGATGCAAGATTAATTACCGGGCAGCTATACATGGATGGCCTTGATCGAACTCACCCCCTAAGTTTTGTGCTTGTTTGAAATCTGTAAATCTTTTGAATTTCTTTAAAGAATTCAAAAAAAAAAAAAGAAAAATAATTTAAAGTTGAAAAAAAAAAAAGATATTTATTTTTTTTAATTCTTAATATAGTTGACATAAGATTAGTACACAAGTACAATTACAAGAGAGGACTTTTGTTATTATTACATTAACAAATTTGGTAGCCCATGAGTCTTGGTCTTGTACATTAATGTTTTTATTTGATGTTGCGTTTTGAAGGCAAAATTAGGAACTTAGGGAGTAGACGATCTGTCCCCAGATACAAATCCATTGACCGCGAAAGAGGTTGTCGCAATTAATGTTTGGATTAATTGAGTAAAAGTAATCATCAGTCTCCCCCAACACCTCCATCATACCGTAGCAAGCGTCGCCCTCTTTCAATTGCATCACACCACTGCATATAATTTGTGACTCTGAACCAACATTAATGGCCTGATCAACTGCTGCTTAATTCATACAAAACAAAGAAACAAATATCTCAGATAATGATAATATATGATAAATGCCGTAAAGATAGTTGTCGCGTGATTGCACGTTTATTTGCCTGAACCGTATATTAACCAGATGATAAGTGTAATTTGATCGCTATAAAACTTCTCACATGTTCGGAGTAGAAACGGGCTCGAATTAGAAATTTTCATTTCTTGGTTGTATAAATATTTTGAAAATGGTCAAATAAAATGGTATAAAACTTAGATAAAGAACTCACAGCAATTTGGCAAGCACCCCTTCATCATGATCAGATGTGTTAGAACTTAGAAGAGACTAGTTGTCTCCCCTCAGACATTGGGATCATGCATGTGACAATTACATAAAATCAAATGGAGACGGTACAAGATTATTAATATCATCCTCTGTAAATTGGCCATATATATTTTGATCACCTCTAAATTGGTAATAACAATTTTCTCCTATTTATATTGAAATACTTCAGCCAAACATGTGCCAACAAAAATTTAAATCGCAGCCCAGAAAGAAAATGACGATCAGATGTAGGGAACTATGTTGAAGAAAGTCCTAACTTATTATACCCTATTTTATCGTTTCAGATACATAATTTCGCTAATGACTTCATTTTATTGTGAGATGTATATATGACAGTTAGCGCTTAATACTTATTTATCATTCTATGATATGATTTAATTACTAGGACCATTATTATTTCCCTGCAACAAACATATCCTTTAATTATATGTAAAGATACCATTGAATTGAATGCTTTCTCCTATTTAAAGTGCGATGCTCTGGATAGGATCTACTATTATAAAATGATGTTTCATCTCCTATTTCATAATTCACAATCATGACATGTGTATAAAATTATTTCTTTAATTATACCCTTGGCCTGAGATCTTTACACTTGTCGTATATCCATAAATTGTAATATGGGATTAAGCACGGTTTGAAATAAAGGATCTCGTATGCAATGCTCCAATATGTTCAATCCAACAAAAGTTAGAATAGCAAACAAGAAAAATATATGTGAATCAGACGTAGTGAACCATGTACAAGAAAATTTATATTTTAATGTATAATTATAGGATGTATGATTGTTTTTAGGGCGAATTACATCTACCTCCCCTGAGGTTTGGCGAAATTAAAATTCAACCCACATTTTTTTGTAAATTACAATAAACGCCCTGAGGTATGTAATAATTACAAGTAATGGATGGAAAATGTATAAAGTCCGTTTTGCCCTTTATTTTTTGCTAATATTACATAGGGTGCATTACATCTACCTCCCCTGAAATTTGAAAAAATTACAATTTAACCCACATTTTTATGTATATTACAATAAACCCCTGCGGTATGTAATAATTACAAGTGATGGATGAAAAATGTATAAATCCACTCTTCGCCTCAATTCCTCCACCTCTAGGCCAAAATTGACCTCACCAATGTGTTTTCCATATCGAAAAGTTTAAGACCCGCTTCAAATTCACCGAAAAACTTGTAGGAAAACGAAAACTCGCCACCAACTCATTGCTGCCGCAGCTACCGCCGCCACTGTTCCTCCACCGTCCGACGAAACCCGAAACTACCACTGCCAACATGTTCCTCTCGTCGCGGTGATCGATTTTGACATACAACTTGGGCGATTTGGGGAAGAAATGAGTGAGTTATGATGAATTAAAAGTGTAGGATTTCTCAATTTTCATGTGTATATACATTGCATATGTATGTATCTAGATCTCTCTCTTCTCCCACCTATCCGTCATTTTCAACTCTTAAAAAGGCAGAATTTTTTTTTTAAATAATATTACTCTTAGCCCCACAAAGATGTACTATGTAACATACAACCCTAAATATTTTATATATATTACAAAAAAATCCTTCAAGGGTACTATCGGAACTTTACATACAAAAACTAACGGAACCCTAACGGTCCTAAACGACTGGGGTAAATTGTTAGACGGAATATACCTCAGGGGGTTTATTGTAATTTATAAAAAAACGTGCGTTGAATTGTAATTTCGCCAAACATTAGAGGAGGTAGATGTAATTCGCCCTTGTTTTTATGGTGTAATGTAAAGGCAATTGGGTTAAGCCATGGGCCGAGCGAGATATATGCTTCACAAATCAGGCCACTGTGACATTAGTAGAGCTGTCGATATAGGTGTCAAATGGGCCGGGCCTGCCCACCAGCCCGGTGGCCCAGTCCAGGCCCAGCCCATAAATAGTGATAGGCGGACTGGGTCGGTATAGGAGTAGTTTTGTGGGTCTCTATTGGGCTTGACCATAATAGCCCAGTCCAGCCCGATCCAAACTCCTTATAAATATTAAATATATATTATATGTATAATATAAGTGTATTATGTATAAATAAGTGTAGTATGTATATATATCATATATTGATATATATATATATATATAGTTATATACCAAAACCAAATCATATATATATATATATATATATACATAATATTACTAATACTAGTATATACAATACAAATGATTTCGAATTAAAGTTGTATAAATTCTTGATGTAAAAATAATTTTTTTTTTTGTTAAATCTTTATGCAATATTTTTAAAGCTGTTATATGTATACTCAAATATTTTGAAGTTAATAAAAGTTATTAAAGTATTTTTTATAGTAAAATTTATTTTCATTTTATTATTCAAAAGTCAAAACTATAGTCTATAATATAATAGTAATAAATACATGAATAAGTTTAAGAAAAAAATACTAATTAATTTTTAGATTTTAGATATGAAATATAAAGTATGTAAGATAATATATTTTTCAAAGTTTAAAAAAAAAAAGGCCCAGGCCCACCAAACTTGGGTTCATGGGCCGAGTTGGGCACAACCTCACATCTCTAGGCCCAACCCAGCCCACTATAGTACTCGAGCCTGATCAAGCCTGGCCAAGCCTGCCTAGCCCAGCCTATTTGACACCTCTAGCTGTCGATGCACAGATTTTAATTCGAATCCTTGTGGACTCTCATTTCAATTTTAGTTTATAAGATTGATTAAAATATTTGATAGATCATATTCAAAAATAAATAAGTTGATCGAATATAAAATCAATCAATTACAATCCACTAAAAATGCCAATCAAAATTTTAATAATATTTATTATTGAATTAATAATCCTATATATATAATATTTGCTACAAAGACATTGAAATATGAGGCAATGCATATGTTATTATAACTAATAATACACTAAGTTTTATTTTTGACGCAGTATAACCAAATAATGTGTAGTTCTCATAAATATTTTGAAATCCTTTTTCACTTAATTTAATTTTACTTTTAACCTAAAAGGATTTTATTTAATAAGTTTAATGAACTACCTATGAATTGTGGATGAGACCTCACATCTCTAGGAAGGTAAAAGCCCATAACTTTTAGGTTATGAGCGCAAAGTCACAATGAATGTGCTTGTTGTTTTAATTTTTGAATATCTTTAATATTTGATAATCGTAGAATGTAGTGATTTGCTTTTCATTTGACACGTTGATCATATAATTTGACTGAGTTTAACATACCATTTTCTTTAATAATCAGAGGTCTGGCGTTAACTTCTAGAATGGGATTTGAAATATGAATTATTTTTTTTAAAGAAAAAGGAAAATGTCTTTCTTTAAAAAAACACTGCAATTGGGCCTGATTTGAAACGTTTTTAGCCCATTTATCTGATCCATAAAACCCAATTTGCTAATATACTAACCGCCCGTTTTGACGTTTTGTTTTAGGATTTTGGTAAGGAAAATAAGATGAAAAAATAGAAAAAAATTGCACAAACCATAAATCACACCTATACTCAAAATTCCAATACAAGAACAGCAGCTAATGAAGTGCAATATTCATTCAAGGAAAACACCAAGAAAGAAAAACTTGGAGCTCAAAATGTGTTTATTAACTTTTTAGCTCCTTATTCAGCATTATCTTCTACATATGCATGACCAGAAAAGCATTGAATCATCTTGCCAAAAAACAAGCTAACTCGAGGAGCCATCAACGCAAAGCCACTGGCCAATAAAGAGAGCAGTGCAGTTGAGGTTAGGGTTGATGCTGTCGAAATAGTCAGTCGTCAAATTGTTAGCCAGCGCGATGCTGAAACAAGTATCCCCGCTCTGCACTCCCAACACGCTCTCGCAGATCAAACTTGGACTTGCTGCAAAAGAAATTATATATTACAAGGGACACTTCGAATTAGGACTAAGTACTATTTGAAAACTTGATTACCTCCAAAAAATGGTATGCTTTCTGCTATGGTACTGATGATGAGAACAAGTGAGAGAACCAAAGCAAGGTTGAGGAAAGTGGACATTTTGTTAGCCATCTTTTGATGTATTTGCTTGGTGGAGAGATGTTTGTTTAATCCTTTAAGTGTTTGGGGTATATGGCTCCCAGAGTACCATGTATATATAGAACAATTTCACACCAAATTTCGACAGGGCCGACTTGCAACAATGGAGCTAATTAAAGGTGAAGTCTACAAGAGAAGACATGAATTAATTAAATTGTATGACTAAGTTCATTCGTCGGCTAACAATGTCTACAAGAAACACCGTCAGTGGACGAGTAAATCAAAGTTTTTGAGTCACAATCGATGCCAATATTCCATGCAAGAAATAAGAACATTCTTGCTTAAACAGCAAACAGAGGATTATTTATTTATTTCCCAAAAGCAGCCGGAGTGTTGAAGATTTTTGTACTACTTTCTCCGGCAATCCAAGTACACGAATTTATGAAGGGACTCATCATCGTTATTCCTCTTATTCTTCTCCTCACCGCCAGAAGAAAAAGATGGCCGCCAACTTCAACAACTGCCACGAAAATCTCAGTTATTTTTCACGGATGGCTCATTTTCTTGCCTTCCACCATTGCTACAGCAGCCATACAAATTCTGCTCAGGGGATCCATCTTTCTACTTCAACTAAAATTCTCTAATCTTAGTTCAATCAATTTTCATGAGTTTCGAAAATTTTGGCTTTCTGGGTTCAATTATAGATGAAAAGAAGAAGTAATGGCCCACGCTCATAGGCAGACTAATTAAATTCTAACAGTTGGCGGGGACACCGGTTTTACGAGTTTTCTATGGTTATATGATTGTTTCATATCTGTGGGGTTAATTGGATGCCCACAGAGACAGTGGCGTCTCCACCATCCACAGGTCTCTCAGCAATTTTGTCGAGCACTTATTGTGCACCGCACCTTGCGAACATAAATTTCATCTCATGTAGGATTTTCCAAGTGGCCATCAGTAAATTTTATCTGGTTGCTTCAAATATCTTGAATAAAATTCGTAAGAATACTCAATTTCCACGCAAGACTAGAACAATTATGTTAGATGGAACATTCTATAGGAGCTTTTTTTATTTTATTTTTCACTAGTCAGTAAATTGCGTCATGATTACAGAGAAATGGTCCATGGATAAGCTGCTGGCTACATCTACGGTGGTTTTGCCTAAAAAAATTCCCGCTGTATATATAATGTAAGTTGATTTACATCCTTATTTTAGACCATAACGAATCACTTGAGATTCTTCATTTCAAATCATATTTCATCTTTAATTTTGCTGCACGTAATTTCACTACATCAATAGCAAGCTTGTCTAAGTTCTTCGATTATTACACTCACTCACCTCTGTCCCTAGTCAATAATACACATTCAAAATCTTAATCCCCAAATTAATCAAATTATTCACCATCTACAAAGCGGTGGGGTCAGTCAATAAGAAGCGTTCGAATCCATATCAAAGTTGAGACATACCTAGAGCGGCCATATTTACATTGCTCAAGAGATTAGGAAATTGCAGTAGAGAACACTGGAGTGAGTGAATGCCATTCTGATTTATTGAACTTCATAGTGGAGCAGGTTTCGCAATACAGGCCTATCGTTTTCTGGTACCACAGAAATAGTCTCTCTCTCGGATTGATCTCAATTATATTCAAGTTTTACAATGCAAGGAGAGCAAAAAAAGAAGAAAAAATCCAGCAGGAACTGAAGAAAGGGAAACGAGTCGAGAAGGAAAACATTAATTTCTCTCATTTAAGAAACAAAATTACATATCTACAGATATGTATATATGGCTATAAGCCAAATACCTAGTACCTCAAGATACAGATTAAAGGAAACGATCACATTTGACTTCAAGAGTCCACCATCTCCTACTGAACACTTTGGCAGAACACCTTTAACAAACAACTAGATATACACCCGTCAAATGAAGTACAGCAACAGTTACACAAATTTTCAACGAGACATAAACAAAAGACTTCCAGGAAGAAGCGCCAGTCATACAGAGTCTACTCCTTCCACTTGTTGTCGAGCAAGATATCTCTCTCTTCTTTCTTTCTGTACAAAAGAATTCAAGAGAAAGAAATAAGGATCAAACGAAATGAGGGTGACCATCTTCCAAGCAAACAAAAATTTAGGTAAGATAGCTCACCCATTCATCTATGACGAGTCCTTCTCCGACAAACTTTGGACCTGTGTCTTCCGAGGGCTTCTTGCGAGCTTCAAGTTCAGCCTCTGCTTCAGCTAACTGGCGCTTCAGTTTCTCGAGAGCCTTCAAATATAAAGCAGGTATTAATCAGCATTTCCCATGAAAACCATTTATTTTAAGAAAGACAAACAAGATAATATGATCATCCACACTGAACGAACATAAGACACAACAAGTACCTAAGGTTTAGAAACCAAAACATGTTCACTTACAGGACTAGGACGTTCAACATCCAGAAAAACTACCCGAAGTATTTGCTCAGCAGCCACTTGATCCTTATGCTCATCAAACTGAGTCAAAACAAAGATGAAACAGATAATAATGGATAGAGAGTGTTAATACAGACTCTGTTCCACAAAACAAACATTCTGAGCTCCAAAAAATCTGTGAACTCTACTGCTAGCATCTGTTAAAAAAAAAAATTTACTAGACCAAATAAACAGAATTTTTTTTCTAAATGCAACTATACTTGCAAAACAACTGTCAGGTTCCAACTCAAGTTTTTGCCCGCAAGCAATTTTTTGTAAATGATAGACGAATGTGACAAACCAGTTCAGGAATGTATTCCATTGGTCCCTTCACTTTCAGGCTCATAATTTTGAACTTCACTCTGCTTTTCTGATCCATTGGCTTTTCATTGTTTTCGGGATGCTCTACAAACTTGAAGACTGAAGAACAAGAAACAGAGTGTTATCAGACTCAATTTTTAGCCAAACAATCGTTTGCTACAAACTCATAAATAAACAACCACATGTCTTCCACAGATGAATATATGGATACATATTTTCCCACCAGGATGGAAACACACAAAAAAAAAAAAAAAGAAAGGAAACAATGATAGCAAATAATTACCAGTTGCTATTATACTCTCGCCAGGAGCAAGAATGGCACCAGGAGGACGCATGAAACAACTTTTTGGTGCAGTTGTTTGGAACTAGAACATCAACAGTAAACACCACTCAGAAGAGACAATAATAAAATAATAGTTTTTGCATATGATCATCAATAGCATAAACAAACGTCAACCACAGCTCCAAACATACACTAATCATAAGTTCCCCATCGGTCTAAACAAAAATGAGCAGGGATAAAAATAAACAAAAAGTTGAAACAAATGCAAGGCATACCTTGAATGCTACATGAGACTTGCTTGTATTCTTAATTTTGATAGCACTCCGCACTTGCTTGCCAGGCTCATCTGCGGGTAGCAGGTTAACGAAGTAGTAAGTTAATGCACAAATAATAGGGAATTTGGTTCGGCCAGGATGTGAAGATTCTGAGAATCTAAATAATAAGACTTCACTGCTAAATAGCAGCATTAATATAATGGAACAATTGCATGTCTGAGAGCTCAAGTGATTACGGTCATAGATCTTGTGAAACTCAATGCTCAACATAAAAAGAAAAGCACTTCAAGAATTTCCTATCAGGAAGGCTGCACTTCTCAAGATCGCAAGGTAGTATCTAACCTAGTTTATTCAAATCGGTACGACAAACACTAATCTCATTCTTGAAAAATGAAATAGATTGCAAGAGAATCTTGTTTGGTAAAGAAAGAGACCTCTCCTTCATTTAGCAATCTTTGTCAGTGTGCTAATGCACTTTTCCTTCGATGCTCCAACACTACAATTGGGTGAAAACAAGAAGACAGGGTCCCTCTTACAACATCACCTCTCTATATCACTATACAGTAAAAACTACAATCTCCGACTCACAACTCCGGCAGGTCGGTTGGTCAAAGGATAAAATCTGTACAACTAAAGTTAATAAAGTTCACGCGCTTTTGTGTCACAATTCTACACAATATTACCCCCATCAGAATTTAGGAAAGATTACGAAGGATTGCAAGTTTCTTCAATTTTATTGAGAGCCTATAATTATGAATAACTCAACCATCATTCAAAATACCCGACATAAATCACATTAACAACAAATTCAGTAATTTAATCACAGAGCTAAACCAGAAAAACAACTCCAAATTATCCGCCAAAATAAATACCAGATGAAACTTAACCAAATTAGATAAAAACGAATTTTTCACCAAAAATATTACCATCAGCAAGCAAATTCACAGAACACTGAAACAGAACTCCAAAATCACTCTATCCAAAGTCAAAAGGAGCCAGCACAGAGGAGAGAGAGAATCCATACAAGGGAAATAGAGCTTATTAGCTGGATCAAGCTTCAAACGACGGCGCGTGGGGAGTAGAGATCTGGCGACCGAAGTAACGGAGCTTCCACTGCCCCCTTGAGCAACCGATCCTTCCACCTGCGCATGAGTGCTGCTGTAATTCTGCTGATAATGCGCGAAATTTGAGGAGGACGACGTCGCCGGCTGCGAGTTTCGAAACGGAAGCTTAAATAGCCCCCACACTTTGCCTTCGGACTTGTATTCGTCGATCGCCATTAACTGTTCTCCGTCGCCGGTGAGGAGGGGGGGTTTCGGTTTCTGTTCCTGCTTTTTTAGAGAGCGTGACTTTTCAAAAGTTGTTTGTTGGTGCTTTGTGGGCTGTATGCAATTGCAGGCTTTGGAAAATTTTAACGGGTGGTTTCTCTTTTTATCTTTTCTACATAGTTTCGGGTCGGGTCGGACCACAGGATTTGACCTTCAACGGGTGTAGTGTGGTCTAATTTAAAACATAATTTTGACACGAATGTGAACAGTCATGGTAGACTGATTTTGTCAACCGTCAACGCGTATACGGTCACCTACAAATTATAAGTTTACAGCTAATGCTCTGCGCCCATCAAAGTCAATGGAGTTCGGTATAACTCTTGAAAATTGTTTTTTTTTTTTATTTTTTATTTCATTTAAATGCATCAATAATTCATATATAAGTTAAATTATTTTATCACAAATAGACAAAGAAATGATTATCAAATAAATAATAATAATAACGAAATAAAATATAAATTCACAAGTTTCGTTAGGAAATCAAACCAAAAAACGTTATAATTTGAGAATTTCAGATACACTAACTAAATTATGTCTCATTAACAATTCTTGAAAATTGTTTCAAACTGCGCCATATTGCACAATTTGTTTCAATTTATTAAAATAATTTGGACGATAGCTTAGTTCAAATCATATTGTGAAATTTAAATAGGAATGGAGATATAGTGAGTTGAAAGGATACGGTCACCCCTTTCAATTTTTATATAAAGCTAAGTCGTATATAATCCTTTTGAAAAATATAAATTTACCCTACTACATAATAGAAACGCATTTATATCTCACAAAAACTTCGTATCACCCCTAAATAAAATTTAAAAATCAATTATTTACTATTTGGTTCTAGGTATTACTCTTCTTATTTGATTTCTATGATGCAAGTTTGGTCTGTGTAGAAGCTATGTAATTTTAATCTCTATATATTTTGTTTTGTAGCTTTTATTTTAAAAATTCTGTTGTTACGGACATAGGATCTTTTAATGTCAGTTTGAATAAATTTTTAGCATTTGAGGAAAGAATTATCGCCAAAATTCTGCTGCTGAGAGACCTAAAATTAGAAGAATGATATTGGCCAAATTTAGAAACAAAAAGTTACTACTAAAATGAGTCTGATTTTGAATCGTTCCTCGAGATTTTAGGTTTAGGTACAAAAATGAGGAACCAAGCATGTAATAAAAGCGTTGACAGGAGCTCCTATCGTTGACTTTGAATATAGAGAGAAATTGAAGTTTGAATGGCTGGATTAGTTAATACATTATTAGTATTATTATTATTATACGTTATAATATATAGTAGTTTTATATTTGGTTAAGTGGTTATCATCTCATGGTCAGTCAAATCCAGTTCAAATCCAGCAGGCGCTAAACTGCATTATTTTAATGGCTTTTCCCGTCATTCTTTTTCTTTTCACCGCCGTACTTTGAAAATTGAGTCAGAGCGTACGAGATTTGAAAAACGGAAGTAGTATGGCTATGAAAATGAATTCAAAATACGGTTCGTTTCAATTGGGACATGTTTGATTGGAGGAAAAAATATCATTTCAGTTCTTCAATTATGCTCTTAAATTATGTTTGATCCTTTATTTTCACTCATTATTAATTTGGTCCCTCACCTTTACTTTTTTTTTTTTATCAAATGTGGTTCTTTGGTTAATTTTTCTGTTAAAACTAACGGAAGATATTTTTGATATATTCTAAAATTACACTGACCTTCCTTGATATTTTTTTTAAAATTACATTCACCTCCTCTAGTACATTATTTACTATTACAATCATTCGAACCATCAATAGGAGCTTAGCATGAGGGAAAAAGAAACAAAAACACCAAAATACAATACCTCTAGGCTGCGTTTGGTATCTAAGATTAGTGGAAATTAGGCCTAAAATCTTGGGTAATTATGTGTTTGGTTAAGCTGATTGATGACCTGCGATTAGTGCCATCTTGCGGGTGACCCGCCATTGGCCCTGCTCAATCTGGCGACGTGAATCGGAGGGGGGGGGGCGCGATTGTGTAGCCGCAAATTCAGATTAATTTACTATTACATATAAGTTTACGAATTTGCCCCTTTGGAGTCATTTTTTTTGCAATAAATTGACCTCTCTAAAATATTGATACAAAGCCCATCCCCCATCACTATTCAAAAAGCCGGCTTTTCTCTCATACTGTGCGTCTCACTCCAGATCTACCATTTTCTGCTCTAGAATCTGTCTTCCTCTTGGCCATATTTTTGAAGGTTCTTATGGGGAGATTAGTGGTTGTTTCTTTAACAATGGGCAGCAGTTCCTCCATGCTCACTCAGTACGACATTGAAGAGGTCCAAGAGCACTGCAATCACACCTGTAATTCTTCTTCCTTTCTCTCTCTAGTTTTACGCTTTTTCTATTTGATTTTTAGTGCTACTCGTGGATTTCTAAGTTTCTAGAACAATTTTTTCTTCAAACCTATATGATTCTTGACGTAGCTATATTTTTTTCCTTCCTCCTCCTCGTCTCTCTCACTTAATTGGCTTTAGATGCTTCGTTTTCATGGTTTTGGTTGTGGGTTCGTAGTCTCGACGACGAATTCGAGAAGAAACGCCTTAATCTTGAATTAATATTCAGAGTATAAGATGAGTCGAGTCGGGTCACAAGCTCGGCTCGAGTTTGCCGAGTTTGAGCTTTCTCGCAGGCTGAGTTGGAGGCCAAAAATAAACGTTGAGTTTTATTTTTTACTTTAAGAAGTATTATAAACAAAGTTAAACAGGGTCATTTAGTATTAGAAATAATTAGTAATACTAATATATTTAGATCAGCTAAATAATACAAATTATATAAATTCAGATGTAAAAACTGTATAATTTTGGTGAATACCAGTGATTTCTCACAAAAATTCAACATTATAATGATCACATTGTTAATCTTAAATTATGTTTTAATTTTTGAAAAAAAATGTATGATGAGAAAAATATATAATGAGGAATATTGGTAATTATATTAAATCAAATAATACAATTCATATTAATTTAAGAATCAAAATTGTGTTCATTGTAGAGGTGAGCTCGAGCTAGAATAAACTATAGCGTAAATGAATCGAGTTTGAGCTTGAGTTTGATCATAAACTTATAACCTTGACGAGCTTGAGCTCAAGTTACTAAAATAAGCTTGAGCCTAAAAGATTTTAAGATCTCGACTCATTTACACCGCCGCTCTAGTTATATATTTACCATGGTCTCTTAATTGCTAATTTTTGTGATTCCTGTTAAATGGAATGTGCCCTGCTTAGTTTCCCAGCAGGAGATAGTATCCTTGTACCAGAGGTTCTGCCAGTTGGATAGAAGTGGGGGAGGCTTCATCTCTTCCGACGAGTTCATGTCTGTACCTGAATTTGCAGCCAATTGTTCAACTTAGTGATGGTGCTAGCCAAGGTTCTCCCACGGATAGCGCACGACGTCGTTGAGGAAACATGATCAATGGAAGAATGAGTGCAATTGCTAAAGGGCATGGAATTGAGGGGGGCGTTGTTCCGGATTCACTTGATGGTGTGGACCATGAAGAAGATCCATTTGGTTCGCAAGCCTCGTCCTCAACTTTGCCCGGGGGAAAGCATCCTTGAAATAAACTACTAGTAGCGGCCAATTATGTGTGGGTGTTATCTTTTTCCTTATATTTGTCTCGCAAGAGTATCGTGCGACATTCGTCTTATGTTACCGTTTAAGTTTTAATCACTTGTGTGTCTCGTATTGTCGCAGTGCGTGTGGTGTTGGTCTACGTTGCTCTTTGTCTTTTATTAGGGTACCATCGTGGGTGAGTTCTATCGATAGTTTGTTGGTTAATATGTCAGCGCTTTGTGTAAAACCTTGGAGCATCGGCTCATTTTTTTGGTAATGCAGGGTTTTATTATGACATTCGTAGCCTATGGAGAAACTTGTTTCCTTTTTTTCATCGGCATCGGTTAGGTATTATTTTCAATCAACAAGTGCACTATGGCCTTTCGAAAAAACAAGTTTGAAAATACATCTTACAGACGTTCACATAAGAATATTCATCGAGTTCAACTGCATTTTGTCATTCAGCAAATGACTGGAGTGGGATGCTTATGAACTATTTTGCAGCAGCATATTTTGAGAACAAATTAACTTGCATGGAGTATTAATGCTAGATTATTACACGTACGGCTTGGAGTGACTGAAGAAGATAAAATGCATTGTATATATACAGCAGTGCGTGCTCATCGTCGTTAATAAAAAACAATGAAACATGGGTCCTTAGTTATGCCCCTCACATCGAAAAGGAGTAGCATGGAACCTTATGCAATTAACCCCATTTGCAGTAAACGAAAAAGTGATGGTGATACAACTCCAACTGAGGCACGAAAATAAATTATGATTATCCAATTTAACTAGTTCAAGATAACCATCTAAATAATGCAATTTTTCTCTACAGGGTTACTTATGTAAATGTACATTTAACAAAATATAATCTAGGCCTAATCCATCCAACCAAACATTAGTTTCAGATTAATCAAATCTTGTATTAATAATTAATCAGAAGTACCAAACACAAGATTAAATCATACCTAATTGTGTTTAATCATTAATCTCACGACTACACCCGACTACAAAGTAATAAGAACCAAACGCAGCCCTAATAAATTCATGATAATCATAATAGACATTCAGTACCCACCACACCTCCTAACACAAAATAATGACAATGCGTGACTAAGGGGATGTGAACATTTAAATGGTTATGCATCAGCCTTGAAAATAAAGTAATACTCCACCACGCATCCAGTTCCTATATCTGGGTTTCCTTGAACCTGAACAGACAGATCACTAAGGAGAGCAAGTGTAAAAGAACTGAGTTGATTTTTGCTCCTAAGATGAAGGCATAATGTCTCTAGCTGTAGCATATGGAGCCACTGCCTATAAGCAAATTGCAAAAGGCCTGTTGGAAAAAGATATTGATGACATGATCCTTTTTATCACAAGCTTCCTGTGCCAACTTCTCAGCCTGTCTTGTATGTGTTTGAGAATGGCAGAGTGCCTCTAACAACTCAGCTTTGCTAAGATTGCCGCTTGTCGGTTCATAGGTATTTGATGGATCGACTTTGGCTTTATTAAAACCTTTTTTGCTGCTAAAAGTAAAATCACGTAGATCTGGTTTGCAACTTTGATCAGGTGAAACAATCAACTTAAAACTAGACTACAATTATCTACTCCTTAGAGAAACATGAATGTAACACTTATTCAAAACCTGTTGTTTTTATTAACCTTTTCATAATGCACACCAAGGCCTCAAAAAACTAAATCTTCGTCTAGGAACAAAGTAAGAAGGTATATTTCCATTGTGGTCCAGAAAAGTTTTTCCAGACAATTAACATGCAACTTTCTTATAGTTCTAATGACAATGAAGAAAGAATGTGTCAAAGTGGGATTAGTAAGGACATGAAAATCTTTATACGTTTTGCAGAATTAATGAAAGAGGTCTATATCTAATTTTGCTGCATTATTAAAACTTTACACTGCCAATCCCCAAAATATTTGTTTGACCACAAAGATTTTACAATAAGATGTAAAGTCAAGACATATCTCAATCTCAGTATAATATGTCACCATGCCTCAATAGCTCCAAAATTACACTGCCAAGTAGGTTAAGGTAATTTGGAAACAGCACCAGGGAAGGTGAGTGTAATTTTAGAATATGCCAAAGATAACTTCTGTTAGTTTTAACAGAAAAACTAATGAAAGGACAACGTTTGATAAAAAAAAAAAAAAAAAGTAAAGGTGAGGGACCAAAACTGATGATGAGTGAAAATAAGGGATCAAATGTGATTTTGAGACATAGTTGAAGGACTAAAATGATATTTTTTCCTTGATTAGATATTAAGCCAATAATCTCCTAAATGTCTTATAGTAGTGGGTTCCACGGGTTATGGATTTCATAAGATCATTTGATACAGAATTATTAGTATTATTGGGTTAACAAGATAATACAATCTTTTTTGATTTGTTTGTATTGAATTTCTTATGGTATGTATTTTTACGAAATTACCCTCAACTGAATTTTGTTTTTTTGGTTCCAACTAAAAACTTTTGGGGGGCATTTCAGTAACTTTGTGTGGCAAGTTTTCAATGCCAAGCTCTAATGCTCAATAAGGACTCCATTGGAGAATTATTTAATACCGCATTTTGTAGATTACAAATTTGGCTTGAATTTCAAGCAGTCTCGACTCATAAGAAAATAGACTTCTAATCAAACTCGCATTTTAGGGATTATCAGGCCCCGTAATTCACATAATACTCTAATTAAACACGTCCAAGATATGCTCATAATAAAGCCCAATGGGCCTTATCCGTATTGTTTCCGGGTTGACACAATTGAGTTGCTCAATAAGGCTAAAGCCTGGTAGATTTCTTCTTCGTGTCCTACTTCATTACACACACATAGTGGGTAGGTGTGGGGGGGGGGGGGGGGGGGAGAAAAAGAAAGAAGACAAGATTAATGACATTTCTTACAAAACAGAAGCACACCAAGAAATAATTGCTCCTTGCCTATTCTTTAATCAAACACTGGAATAAATGATACACCAACTCTCCATATGTATGCATAAAAGAGAAAAAAGAACCTAAAAAATCAAGACAAATAAACAACATACGAGAAGGAAGACATGATTCGATAAACATATATACAAGGAGGACGAACTTAAGGATCAATGTCATTTAATTGGGACCCCAAAAGCTGAAGTACATGACTGTTAACGACTCTTGGGCCTGCTTTAACTTGTCAACTCCCATTCCCAAAAACGAAGCATACGATGAAGCAGAGTCCTTGACCCCCTTCCCCTGCATCATCCCAATGCCCGCCTGGTATGCCACCATACTGGCTACTTATATCAATCAAAATGATGGTAACCGAGTGCTCGAATAGCTAGGGGACATTGTATATGTAATAAAATTAGCCCAAAAAGATAATTAATCCTTAAACCTAAACTAGCAAATTTTCTTTTAGAAAATTAATATACATATTATGCCACATGGCAACCAATTGGGCACGACACCTGGCACTTTTCTAGGTCCCTTCTTGGCCTTGAGGAGAGCCTTGAGACTTTGCATTTCTATTCCCCCTTGGGAACGTAGCCTAGGAAAGTCGTCGTCCAAGACAACCTCTCATTAACTCAAACGCCTTCCCAAAGGAACCCCTTTGGGGCTCCTCTACTTGAAGTGGTCCTCCAAATTGATACCTTTGATTGTCTCAATATGAAGGACCACATTGACATCACACTACTAAAAAAACTATTTTTTGTGATTGGATTTTGTGATCGGTTTTACAAAAGAATGAAAACATCTTCGTGACAGCCAAATCGGTCACTAAAATACAAATTTCAGTCACAAAAAATAAAAAATAATTTTTTAATTTACTTATATTTAAATTACTGTAGATTTTTTTAAAAAAAGTTAATTAATGTTACAGCAGTTTTGTGACCGAAATATCGGTCACTAATATATTTTTAATGATACAACATAGTTGTGATCGATATTTCGGTTACAATCCACCTTCTTCTACGTTCTTTAAGTCTATGTTCTTTAAGCAATTCGGTGACTAAATATTCGGTCACTAAATTCTATCTTCTTTAAGGAGAATTGTGACCGAATATTCGGTCACAAAAATCTATATTCCTTAAGTGGTTTGGTGACCAAAAAATCAATCACTAAATTGTAAGTTCATTGAAGATATTTATGACCGAATAATCGGCCACAAAAACCTATCTTCTTTGAGGGAATTTGAGACTGAATAATCGGTCTAACAAACCTATCTTCTTTGAGGAAAATTGTGACCGAATATTCGGTCACAAAAATCTATATTCCTTAAGTGGTTTAGTGACCGAAAAATTGGTCACTAAATTGTCAGTTCATTGAAGATATTTGTGACCGAATAATCGGTCACAAAAACCTATCTTCTTTGAGGAAAATTGTGACCGAATAATTGGTCACAAAAACCTATCTTCTTCGAGGAAAATTGTGACCGAATATTCGGTCACAAAAATCTATATTCCTTGAGTGGTTTAGTGACCAAAAAATCGGTCACTAAATTTTAGGTTCATTGAAGATATTTGTGACCGAATAATCGGTCACAAAAACCTATATTCTTTGAGGAAAATTGTGACCGAATATTCAGTCACAAAAATCTATATTCCTTAAGTGGTTTAGTGACCGAAAAATCGGTCACTAAATTGTAAGTTCATTGAAGATATTTGTGACCGAATAATCGGTCACAAAAATCCATTTTCTTTAATGGAAATTGTGACCGAATAATCGGTCACAAAAACCTATCTTCCTTGACGGAAATTGTGACCGAATAATCGGTCACAAAAACCTATTTTCTTTGAGGGAAATTGTGACCAAATATTCGGTCACAAAAACCTATATTCCTTAAATGGTTTAGTGATCGAAAAATCGGTTTGTAAATTGTAAGTTCATTGAAGATATTTGTGACCGAATAATCGGTCACAAAAACCTATATTCTTTGAGGAAACTTGTGACCGAATTTTCGATCACAAAAATCTATCTTCTTTAAGGGATTTGGTGACAGAAAAGTTAGTCACTAAATTGTGAGTGCTAGGAAGAAATTTGTCACTGAATATTCAGTCACTAAATTCTAAGTTCAAGTAGGAAGAAATTCGTCACCGAATATTCGGTCACCAAGTCCTAAGTGCCAGCAAGAATTTTGTGATCGAATTTGCGGTCACAAATATCTATCTCCTTTAAGGAATTTGGTGACCGAATTTTCGATTGAATTGAAGAAAATTAGTCCCATTGAAAGAATAAAAATTGAGTAATAATCTGATTGAATTGGGAAAATTGAGTAATTGTTCAATTAAATTAAGGAAATCGAATAATTAGTCGAACTTCGATGCGGAATTGAGTATGATCAATTTTTAATATAATTGTGCGTACAATTAAACCAAGATAATTGTTTGATAATTTTTACAGAATACGGATATTCGTGTACGTCGTAGTTGGATGTATAATAGACTAATTGCATGCTCAGTTTCAACTAATGCCTTTCTAGCTATTAAAATATAAGTACCTGCTACCAAGGAATCTTAGTATTAATTAATTAAAAAGCTTAAATATTTTTTTAATTAATTAATTATGAACATTTGTGTATCTATTGTCTACTGCTAAAAATGTGATTCTAATTGGTAATTACCACCCACAAAATCCTTCTTATACCATGTATTTATTTTAAGAAAAAAAAATCTTGTTATTTGTACGTGTTAGATGATTATATGGCTTATACTATATTTTTTTTTATCGAAAATATCCTTGAAAATAATTTAGGTTATAAATTAAAAGAAAAAAGAAAATAGATTTAAAAACAAAGAAAAAAAATTACAAAGTTGTGGTTATAACCCGTTGCTTTGCTAATTACTCAGTATTGAATAATAATAATAATAATAATAATAATTTTTAAGTATAATTTATTTAGATAATTTAAATTTTGAATAAAGCACAAATATATTTTAAGTATAAGAAAAATCATTTTATGCACAAAGAGCATAAGTAGTGTAGTTGTTTGAAACCCTCACCTCAACCTAAAGGTCAAGGGTTCAAACCACATCAAGTGCAAGAGAAAATATTTCTTCCATACTCAACATGTGGGGTCCCAGGGGCTGGGGCTGGGGGCGGTGTGGGTCTAGTGAGGGGAAGAGGGCTCGGGGTGTGAGGTTGGGGGGGGGGGGGGGGGGGGGTTGATGAGGGTACAAATGTAATTTTTTTTGATTTACAAAAATTTTGTGACTGAAATTTCGGTCACAGAATGAAAGGTATAGTGACCGAAATTTCGGTCACTATTTGTTCAATTTGTGACTGAAATTTCGATCACTATTCCCCTCAATCTGTGACGAAAATTTGATCACTATTAATTTAATTTGTGACCGAAATTTTAGTCACTATTTTTTTTTTCTGTGACTAAACGTTCAGTCACAAAGTCGGTCACTATTCCTTAATTCTGTGATCGAAAATTCGATCACTATTAATTTAATCTGTGACTGAGATTTCAGTCACTATTATTTTTTTCTGTGACTAACACTTCAGTCACAAAGTCGATCACAAAATAGTCAATCTCAGATTCGGTCACCAAAAACTGTGAAGAAGGTTTTCGTGACTGATTTTTTTGGTCACAAATTCGATCATAGATTCGGTCTCAGATCTGTTTTTGTGACTGATTTAAGTCAAAATTAGTCACAGAATCGATCACTAAAAATAATTTTTCTAGCAGTGTCAGTAGAAGGAGTAATCAAATAATGACACCACTAAGAGTTGCGACATCAAATCTAATCAAGGTACAAGGCATTTTTTTCACAGGTAAGTGATGCATTTTTCTTGATTTAATACACCCATACTCCTTTCGTTATTCTCCTTCATATCAGTCACTCATTTAAGTATTGAAAATTTTTTGTCAAAGGCACTTTCAATTAAATTCACATGTGCTCATTTCTGGACAAATCGAGGGCCTATCGCCATCAAACTCAATCCAACTTACTTCAACTTAAGGACATGGACAAAGACGAAGACCCCAAACATCATCAATTTCTTTGAAAAATTCTAATCTGGACCAAATTCGTCATTCATGGACTAACTTACTAAATTTACCACACCACTATAATGATTATTATTTTTAAAAAAATTGATGTAGAGTATCCGTTAAAAACAGTGATTAAAGTACAATTTCAATGAATCTGTTTTTATTATTTGATACGAATAATATATTGCTCTTCAAGGCCTTTTCAGGCCCAAATTGAGGTTTGAATGAAAATGAAGGCCAAGCGGCCCAAGCAAGAAGCCCTAAAGCGTAACGTAAAAATACTAACTAAATGGTAGGACTCTGGACAAACCCTGTCGTACTTCCCGATTCAATATCCAAACGGCGTCGTACTTGCGGACCGTTTGGACGTTCCCGCCAATCGCCATGAATGTCCTCATCCACTCCGCGGCCCCACGATTGCCTCTACCTCATTCCCGCCGCCGATTCCGTACATCTCTCCGCCAATGCGTCGTATCCGTGAGGTCTATCTCTCCCGATTCCACCATTGCTAAGACTCCCCACATCATCTGGCACAAATTATAGGGTTTTGCAAGTTCTTGATTTTCGATTCTTTGCTATTTTTTATTTTCAGGTCCAGTTTCAACCTTCCTTTTCCAGTGCAGAAAGCAAAGTATTACGAACATCTGCAAGCAGCTGTTGATGTCGTCGAGCGCGGTTGTCGTCTTTGTGTTGATGTAATTCTCTCTCTCTCTCAAATTTATATTCTTCTTCTTTATCTTTGCCATTGAAGTCTACTTTTTTTTTGGAAGATAGGTGCAAAAGTCGTTGTTTTCAATTGACGGAAAAATCGTGGAAAAAATTGATCAGACACCGGTCACTGTTGCAGATTTTGGAGTTCAAGCTCTTGTTAGTCTGGGTGTTTTATTTATTATTTTTACTGTGAGAAAAAGAAAACTTAGTTGGTTACAGTATTATTCATTTCTTCTCTTAATTCTTTTTTTTTTCTTTTCAATGCGGCAGAGATGAGCAAACAATTTCCTTCAATTCCGCTGGTAGCCGAGGAGGACTCGGCATTCGTGTGTGAAAATAATCTGGTGGATGCTGTGGTTGGAGCCGTTACTGATAAAACATCTGTCAATGATAAAGAGTTAGATCAAGATGACGTTTTAAAGGCAATTGATAGAGGGGGGAAAGATACCTATCTGTTTGGACCTGAACCAGCTACTTATTGGGTAAGCTTCATTGGAATTAGATTGAATTGCCATTTTAAGGGGGATCTTCTTGTCAGTGAGATTAGGACTTATACAAAGGTTTCGTTAGAAGTTGTAGAATGTTGTATAATGTGACATAATAAAGTATTCATCTCACGGAAATACGCAGATAGTCATTGGAAACTTAATTAAAGGGTGAAAACAAGCTGTAGCTGTTAAATTGTGTTGTTGACAATATATTGTTGGATGCTTTTTGGGAAATTGGTGTTAATTGCTAGTTGCCTTTTGTTTTTAGGCTTGAAATTCTGAAATTTAGTTTCTAACACCATGGATATATACAGATATTGGATCCTATTGATGGGACCAGAGGATTTGTCAAAGGTAGTGAAGCTCTTTATGTGGTATGTATTCTTTATGAGTTTCTCTTCCATCATGCCATGAGACTTGCTGTAGTACTTTTGCTTTTGGGAATGCATTGGGACCATTGCATTTGCATCAGCACATCCTTTTTTCCAGATGATGCTATAATTTACGAACTCCACTTGCTTGATTTACCACCCTTATCAATACCACAGAAACTGCTGGCATGAACCCCCCACCCCAAAATTAAAAAGACGATAACTTTCAACTGATAAATGTAATTCTTGTGACAAATTTGATATGCATAATTATGTTTCTGCACCCGGGTAGCTTTCCTTCTAACATTGTAGTCAGGGTTATGTTCTTATGCCCAAAGTAAATTATTATTATTTTTTTATTTAAGCATTTCTGAATTTTCAGGTGGGTCTGGCTCTAGTAGTTGAAGGGGAAATTGTTTTGGGTGTTATGGGATGCCCGAACTGGCAGGATGCGGATTCTGATATAGTTAATGCTGAGGTGCAGGGAGATGAGAATCCTCCTTCAAGATCAGGGATTATTATGGTATCCCATGTTGGTTGTGGAACATGGAGGACAAGATTGTGGGATCCAAAGAATAGCAACACCGAGAAGGTGCATAAATGGACCAGGTGCGTAGTCGACGGGTTTGACCAAGTTCATGAAGCACGTTATTGCATTCCAGACAGTCAAACATGGGAGTTATTACCTCTGTCTACTCAATATACAGCAACTACTGATGCTAACAGTGCTGGGGAGAAACAGGTTCTTCTTCTGCCTACTTGCTGTGGAAGGTTCGCTTTTAATTCAAGAACTGTACCTCCCATTCCCTTATTATATGCTGAACTTTTTACAGATTACTTGCCTCACCTATATGGGATGGAAGTTTCTTCAAATCTGATTAGGCCTGATGAAGAATGTGTATCATATCAACAACATTACTAAAATGTGTATAGACTGATCATAGAGACAGATTTCTAGGGCCAAAGCCACGACTTAAAGGATTGATAAGAATCATTAAAGTTATTATTCTTGAGCTGATAATACTTTTGAAATTGCATCAAATTACCTGATATCATTTTAATAACTGAATCAACATGAATGTTGCTTATCTGTTTTATTGTCATTGATGCTTAATTGCTGCCCAATAACCCGTAGGTGGTGTCTTTTGTACTTGGCGTCCTTTGGAGGATTTTCGTAGCATGCATATTTATCGAACCATCTTTCTGCTGTAGCAGGTTTCCATACTTTCATCCATGTCACATCTTTCTATCACTTGGTTTCCTTGCTTACTTGCCTGTTATAATGCTTTAAATGGATAAACAGCATCATAGAACTTGAATCACCTTCGAGTTCCAGCATAATGCCAATCTTTAAGCCATATGTGAAATCATTTCCAATAATGAGTATGCATTTTCTGAAATAGCTTGTAATCAAGCTCAAGATTCTCAGTGAACTTGGTGTCATTCATAAAATATATATTCATGCCAGTGCAAACCTCGACAATCTAGTGTACAGTAAAGAACTGTGTAAGTGAAGCAAGAAAGATTTACTTTATTCTCCTACCAATTATTTAGTGATTCTCTAGTTGTTACTTTCCAGCTCATTATCTTATTCTTGGATTACTTCGAATGTATAGCAATTGCTTTCAATCTATGGCATGTCTCCCATGTTCTGGTGCTTACGAATTCCCTTGAGCTTGCTCTTTCTCATGTTTGTCAGTCTCTGTAAATATCTGATGGTGGCATCTGGAAGGGCATCTGTGTTCATTCTTCTTGCTAGGACTAAAACGATTATCAAGGTATATTTCTTATTTCCTGGCTGTGTCTAAGTAGCTGATGCAACTTGAGTTCAATTTATTGCATTGTGGTGTAGGTCTGGGATCATGCTGTGGGAGTCATCTGTATTCAGGAGGCTGGGGGAAAGGTATGCCGGCTGCCACTTTTGTGCTTATCCTTTTTTATTTTCGTTACATGAGCTGTATAGGCCATCACCAGCAGAACACAGGCATAATCATTCTTGATGTCCTTCTAGGGTTCGACAAACGATAAAGACCTAAATGATGGAGCCCAAACTAGAAACCTTATGATTATTTTCTGTAACATTTTGATATGTTTGGCTTGTTCTGGATCCTGTGCTAAGGAGTATGTAATGTGAAACTGTAAGCTTCGGAAAATGATTAATGAAGCACAATTGTTGATATATTAAGAGCAATGGAGTGTGCTGTGCATGTTAGCCATCCATGGAAAGCTCATTTACTTAGGAATTTGTTTACATTGGTGCAAGGAGTCTGGTGAGTCTAATAAGATGGTAGTTCTATATATGACCAGGTGACTGACTGGAAGGGTAATAAACTTGACTTCGCTGCTGATCAATTTGAGCGAAGAATCCTATTTCCATCTGGTGGTGTTCTGGTGACAAATGATGTCTTACATAACCAAATCCTGGAGATTATATCCTCTTGCTGATAATTTTATGTAATTTATTTATTCACCAATTTTAATATGTGATTTTTTTTATCGATCTCCGTCTCCTTTTGTCGTAATATCTAGGTCCTTTTTCGCCATTTGATGTGCAGGGGATCTCAAACTAGGAAGATAAATATCCTGAAAAAGTGCATCATTGTATTTGTAACAATCTGTTGATATTCTTTGTTGTCAATTACTATATATGAAGGTCGCATCTTATTATTATACATTATTATTAAAATTAAAATCTAATTAATTATACTGTTAAATTCAATTCTTTTAAATCTAATTATTATTATTCTTTGTTAAATTTTAGGTTTTGATGGGCAATTTTTTTCTTCCTGTCTACAGTTTTATTATTAACATTAAAATCTAATTAATTATGATCAATCCGAAACCAATCGTCTCCTAACACGTTAAGATGCCTCACGTACTAGGTTTCAAACAACTGTGATTCGATTTTAGAGGACTATATTTTATTTTCATAGGAAGGATCTCGAATTTTTATAGCCAGGTGGTACCAGTTCTAATCTAAGATTATGCACCATTTGTCTGATCATCAAATTCCTGTTAGTGTATTGTTTTTTTGCATGGCTACAAACGTTTTAAGTACGTCCCTTTTCCTTAAAATAACAAAATATAATATGATATTGCATTAATTGGGAACCACATAATATGATGTGGCGTTATTGCGAACCACTCATTGCTAAAATTCTGATTGAACCCTTCAATTATTGCTTAGGTAACAAATACCTCCCTAAACTCGTCAATCATGCATTTTGCAGTCCTACTGGTATCTTTTGGTTAGAAATTTTGTGAATTTTCGTTGTTGCAGCCCTTACAACTATACAAAGAGACTTATGTATGTGTGTATATTATTTATAAACCTAATTAAATTTGATCGTATTGGAAGAGGAAACCTACCACCATTTATTGAGAATTCTAGTTTAAATTGGGTTCGGCGACCAACAACATGGTAAGTATATTACACTGACTATGTGAGTGGTGTATATTTTAAGGGGAGTGACCAATTACAAAGCAAAAGAAACACACTTGTTATATAATTTATTATATTCTACCGAATCTAATATGATCTAAAATATCCCTATTTATGGAAAAACTCATTAAAACTATCTAACAAAAATGGGACTTTATCTATTTAATTCAAGTCTTGGGAATATATACTTCATATTATATTATATTTATCTATAAGAAGCCCTTAAAAGAAAACTTTTTTGTTCCTCCGAGATATTTGCCCTTCAAAGAATATGTCAAGGAAGTTACACATGCTATTCCAACTGGTCTCAATATCATATATTTTTATCTATATTTATCAATACTCCTGATCTCAAATTTTCATATCTTTCATCGTTGCTGCTTGGATTTAAATGGTTCCTGCACATGCAAAGGTGAATGCTAAAAATTAGAGGTGCTTGAAAATCGAAATGAATGCACGAATTTCTAAGGAAAAGCTACCAATATGGAGGCCAAAGTGAACAGGTTGCGAGTTTTGGGGTTTTTTTTATTACATGGCCAATAGTCCAAGGAGCCAAAGTGAAATTTCCCTTAAAAATTACATTAATTCACGCTCTGCGGAAATTAAAGGAAAACCCTCATCTAATATTCAAGGTTTGTGGTGTTGGGGGGGGGGGGGGGGGGACCGAACAGCTCACAACAAAATTTATTAAGAAACAACAAATTAACAGATATTCTACCTAAATTATATACTTTTTTGGGGTCAACTTTCAAGCGTAATCTGATCACTAAAGAAATTGGACAAGTATCACTTATTATAGTATATTAGGTTGATTATAAGATTGAATCAATGTGTAAATTAATTAACATAACACAGACACTCACACACTGAGCTTTGTTCGATTATTAAATATAAGAGGATTTGCGGCCCTGACACCGAGCATGGGGACATTGACCTAAAATTAAGGTTTTACAAATCAAATTAAGTAATTATCTAAGTGATTAAGTAGGATATGCTCGTTGTGGATCTATGGCTTTCTATAATTAGGAATTAATTAGTAATTAAGAATATTTATGTATACATTTGACTAGTAGTGAGAAGGGCACACAAGCAAGCAAACCCTAAAGAAGTGTGCTGTCGCCACTCGTCAAAAATGAACAGTTACCCTAATTAGAGGATTTACATATGATATTATACACGTATATATATATATATATATATGTGTGTGTGCGCGCGTGCGCGTGTGTGTACCAGTGTACAAATATAATAATTCTTATAGCGATGGGCGTAATTAATTATTTTGGCCAAAACTTATGACGTGATATAGAGTAGACACATTAGAGGACTTTATGATCGTCTTTTCCTGTATGATAATAGTATTATTCAAGTTGGGTCCCCACTATATGAGGACACGTATAAGGTTTTCTAAAGTATTATCTCCTTATTTTTATTTTGCTTAATTAGTACATAAAATTGTATAAATATTATATAATGAAGATGGCCAGAACTAATAATCTAGTTAATCTAATACATATCTGGCAATTAAAACCCTTTCACGAAAACAAAATAATCTAAGAAGCTAGAAGGTTATTTATTATTATGATTAAAATTTGAGTATATTTCATTATTGACGATTTAATTAAATATTTAAAAATAAAATTCGCAATCAAATTATCAATAATCAAATGATTCATGGGTACTACAAATAGAGTGACATACAATTAACACATCAATATAGTCATTTCAGTAATTAATTTTGAACCCAAATTAAATATGCAATACAGTAAGCCAAGAAATTATGTGGTTTCTTTGCTCAGTTGGTTGATATTTAGAGATAAAAAAACAAGGCAAAAGGGCAATGTAATTCTAACTCTATATATATAGCCTAGTCTAGTCTAGTGATGTGTAGGAGCTGGGACCTATAGTCTATATATATAGCATATAGTTAATCATTTAATCATTGATAATCGGCTTCAATTAATATTCGAGCCTGCTTATTGGAGTTTGAAGTCAATATATAATCTTGAATTGCATTAATCCCATCACTATATATTTGCATATGCTAGCTAGCTAAATCAAGCTGCTTAAAAGTTCAAAAATGTACATGTCTCGCATGCCCACAATAAACAATCGTAAAGACAGTGATGCAGATATAATATACATAATAAAATTTTGAATTTGAATTTGAATTTTGTCCCCCAAGAATATACGGTTTCACATGTTAAGCATTATGAATATTGTCCATATTATAAGAGTATATCCAACATGCATGTAAGATATAGTGAATATTTAATATTGTTTTCCGTGACATTTTACCAAAAAAATGTTATTGTAAATGCAAAAGTAGACGCACGCGGACATATACATATACATATACATATAGGGATAAGATCAAAAAATTTTATTTGGGGAGTCTGATAAAATTTTTATAAACTATTAAAGATATTTATATATATATGAAATTTAGCTCAATTTAAATTTAAGAGGGGCAACACCCTCCGGTTCCTAACTCTCCATTGCAAACATATGTATATTCTAGTTCAAGCTCAACAATCCTATGTTCCCAGTCAGCAATAGTAATAACAAGGATGACAACGACAATAAATATATCATATTTCCATTTCGAAGCCAGTCTAGATTAATTCAGTGGAAATTTTTGTCCATATAATTTGTAAATGTATCATGACATACGAGAACATCTCCAAGTTTTAAAATTTTATCTTGAAAATAACCCGAATCCTCGTCCTCAGTCCACGAAACCGCCTCTGACTCAACAACAAACCCCAGGTGAACCATGCTTACCCAAGAAAAAGAATATTAATAGAATACTAATTGACAATCCAATAATTAATCCGCATGATGTAACTGGGGCAACTAAAGAACCAACTTGCTCATTTCTTGAACAAATTCTCCAGAAAAACAAAATGCCCTCTGAACCCAGAAGCTATTATTAGTTTGCGTTCAAGAATGAGATTAGATGAGATGGAACATGGAAGTTAGAAAAAGAATTACCAGATAATCCATTTACGGTGTAGAATAGCAAGAATCACTAGAAATAGAGATAAGGCTCATACAAAACAAGAGACATTAGCGAGGGAGTGAGGTGGGTTTTGATGGTGTTCTTGCATTGCGGGGATGCCATTGGTGAGGTGTGCGGCGCGCTTTGTTAATGGAGTCAAAATGGGGAAAACAAGAAAAAGAAGCAAAATTGGCCACGAAAATTGATCAAAGGTGGTGGTGAATTTTTTTTATTTTTTTTAAAAATATAAATCGGCTCTACTGGATCTATCAGGTCTGGAGCGGGTCTGGAGCTGAGTACAAAAATTTTCTAACAAGGCTGATCACTATGGAAGTGTGTCATTACTTGTCAATGGTAACTAATGTTTTCAAAATCGGACCGGACTTGCTGTTTCGACCGGTCTGACCAGTGACCAGCGCCTGATCCGATCCGAATGAAACATAAAACCGGGAGGAGATCAACCCACCTAGAACCAGCAAAAACCTATTGAACCGGTCTCAGTCTGTGGACCGGATCGGCAGGCCGATTTTTTTTTTTTTAAAAAAAATTGATTTTTCCTCTTGTTTTTGAAAAAAAAAAGACTTTCACTCTGTTTTCAATATCACGTTCTAGTTCTCTCCTCTGACTCTCTCTCTTCTCTTCTACCCTAGCTGTCACTCTGCCAATCCTCCGACGTCGTCGCCCCGCGCCCGCTTAAGGTTGGAGATTACACTTTGGGTTTTTTGTAACTTTTGTTGGATATTACAAGAATTAAGAATAAATTATTTTTGTCTATTTTTAATATATGTAGATTTGAAAGAACACAAAGATTTGATGTGGGTATGAGAGATTTTTAGTAATTTTGTTAATTCAACATAGTTGTATTTGTATTATAAGGCTGTAATTTGTATTTGTTATTTTGTATTTGTAATTTTGTTAATTAAACATGAGAAATTATATGTTTTTCTTTCTTTGATAATCACACTTGACAACGAAGAGAAAATTGTAGCAAGATGTCTGTTCAAAATTGAGAGATTATTTTTGGCATTTTTATCACTGGTATTGAGTCATATTGTGATCACAAAACTTGAAATTGTCACTGATGCTTCTCGTTTTCCTAGCACCAAAAATTTGTAACGCGGGAAAATAGTTCGGCCTTTTGTGAGTTTAATCGTCTCGATGGAAAAAGAACCTGCAAAAAAAGAGGTTAGCACTCCACTGAATTAAGTCAGTATTTGCTTAGGAATGAGAAAAAGTATACAAAAAAATGATGAAATAAACATAAACGATGCTCGAAATTATCAAGATTATGCTTGAAAACGATCAATAATGGCTTAGAGAACTTTTGAGAATTATTTCAGAACTAAGAAAATAATTTTATGCTTAGAAAAATTCCTTTTGGCCTCTATACTCCCCTGGTGCTTATATAGAGCCAGGGACCTAACCGACCTGTCCTGGGAATCAGGGTGTGCTCCGCGAAATCAGGGCGGTTGGGGCGTGTTAGTTGCGATCTTCTGAGATATGATGAGAAAATCTGAACTTCTTTTATCCCCATGTGCCTTTTGACTCGGTCTAGGGCTCCTCCTCTTCATTCCAAGTGGTAGGTGGGCCAGAGCTCGAGACCTTCCTTCCTGGGCTTGGGCTGAGGGACGTATCCTTCCTGGGCTTTGGCCCAGGGGCGTATCCTTCTTGGGCTTTGGTCCAGGGCTGTGTTGGGCTTTAGGAAAGACCCCTCCCTTCCTGGACTTAGTTTTGAGGGCCGTTCCTGGGCTTTATTA